>KV000915.1:46157-84063 GCA_001598015.1 Dorcoceras hygrometricum | reverse complement strand
GCAGACTTGCTTACGTCATCAGATCTGCCGCGCAACTCTAGCATGAACACTACACGCTTCTAACAACAGATCTGCTTACGTCATCCACCAGACCTGCTGACGTCACCCTCAAGCGCTGCCAGATCTCTCGCTACAATTCAAATGCGATCACCATCCAGCGATGCTTACGTCACACACAAGAGCTGCTTACGTCATGAGATCTGAATTTCAAAAGAACAACGCATTCATTTCTCACGTTCTTCTCGACCACCAGGTCTCTCCAGAACGACACCGCTTATCCAAATCTTACGATGCTTTACGAAACGCTAAGGAGAAACATATCTCATTCAAAATTCCAACAATACACGACCAGATTTCACACGAAAACATCCACTAAAATCTGGACAATTCCAACTAAAGATCTCACTATTTCCAAATCAGATTTCATCAAAATTCGAAATTCCAAAATTTCAATTCTTAATTCTCGTGACTAATCTATCTCAAATTTCGATTAATCACTAAATAGAAATCTGAATCCTCACATCTGCCGCATCTTTCTTCAGTACATAGTGTTTTTCACGTTTCATCTTTGAGGAAGTATGTTCCCCACCCGTCGCATATACTAAGCGCTGAGCCAATTCACTTAGCACCAGATTTGAGCTATGAAGAAAGGCCCGAGAAGATACTTCTTAGGGAAATCAGGAAGCTGAGGAACCGTAATATTCCTATGGTTAAAGTTCAGTGGTCTAACCAAACCGAGAGAGAAGCTACATGGGAGACAGAAGCTGATATTCATAGTCTTTACCCAGATTTGTTCGGTAAGTAATTTCGAGGACGAAATTTTTTAAGGTGGGTAGAGTTGTAGCGCCCCAAAATCCATAGGACCACAATTTCTAGTCCTTTTTAATTTAAGGACCCCTTTTCGAAATTTCAGCTTCCATATTCCAGAGTTTTAGATTTCAGCTTGTTTATTTATTTAGCTGATTTCTTATCACCAGATGTTGGGCGAGGTACAGAGGTCTGATCAGATGTCACCCCAAGCACGAGTCGAGCAATTTTCAGAAGTTGCAAATAAAAAAATGATTTTGGATGGGAGATGGCTCTTTTTCAAATTTGAGCAGCACTTTTACAAATTAGAAAAGTTCCAGGGGACTTTTAGCAAATTTTGAGAAGTAATCATGGTACTCCATGCCTACTCGAGTGATTTTTCCCTGACACATACCAACTCCCATGCCTTTTTGTCCTTATGAACTATAAGTTAAATTATTTACTAGAAAATTCTCATTTTCATCAAAAACTAGTGAAACTCGTCGTTGTTCTTAAGGAGACTTGCTGTGGCGACCTGCTGTGCTTCGTGATTCTTCAGTGTTAAGGCAAGTAAAGCTGATTCTTGCTACGCCATGAAAGCATATGTATCGTTCCCTTTCAATTCTATGATTGCTTGCCTGAGTTATGTTCAGTTTCAGCTATTGTTCATACCTCTGTTGGTTTGAGAAATGTATATTGCTTCGGGTTCACAGTTATGTTTCTGTTTCTATTTCTGTTTCTTTTTCAAAACTTTTAAAGAATGCTTCGATGATGATGTTGATGTTGTTTTAAAATGCTGAGCAGTAGGGTTAAGTCGTTGAATGACCAAGAAGTTATTTTATTGTGAATGGTAATGTCTGGACTTGACGCCATGTAATCGGTGATGCTGGTTAAATCGGGACTTTCTTCTGGTTTGATAGGCAGCACTGGTAGCGTTGGAAGTCGTTCAGATGTTACAACACTAGTTCCTTAGTCAGACTTCTGTTTCTTATGTTAACAATCAAATTCCATGCAACATCTGAGTTGACCAGAGTCGCATCTGTTTTACTTCTAAGCACTATTTCTGCGTTGACATCTGAGTTGACTAGAGTCGCAGCTGTTTTACTTCTAAGCACTCTTTCTGCGTTGACATCTGAGTTGACCATAGTCGCAGCTGTTTTACTTCTAAGCACTATTTCTGCGTTGACATCTGAATTTCCTGTTAGTGATAGCGTTCCCAGAGTCATAGCTGTTGCTTATATCTGAATTGTATCCCGTACCCATACACTGTTCCATTCAGGCATCTATTTCCCTAGTCCTAGCTGGCTGCTCAGTGAAAATGCTATTTTGTTGAGAAAATGAGTTTTAAAATGAATTGAACCCCGATGTTGAATCTGATTTCATCCAGATGTCATTTAAAGGAAGAAAATGTTCAGATTTTAACATTTATGGCAAAGATAACAGATGGTCCATATAGGAAGGGTGAGCAGCAGTCGAGCGTGTCGGTTTCCCCTTCATACAGGGCGCATTTCGCCATATAGTAACTGATATTGTCAGGCCTCGTGCTCTAAACCGAGTAAAAACATACAACACATGCGGAAGCTTATCAAAAGTGGGTAAATTTTTCGATTTTGGCCTGACGAGTTAAAACATATAATTTAAAATAGCGCAATACTTAAAATAGAATCCAAGTTTAATAAACCAACAGACAGAAGTATAGCATCAATACACAAACAAACATGTATCAGACTCCACAAATGGATACAACGACAAAGCACAGGGCATCCCCCTGGCTATCAATACTGATACATAAATAAATGCTATACGCTACTGGGATACTCAACCACCTCGTGGGGCACCTCCAGCTGGGCCAGCACCACGACCAGCTGTAAAACCTGGACAACACAATAGGCAAGGAGAACAACCAAGCCCCAGAAGGACATGGGGTCAAACCCCAGTACGGAGAGCAACTATAAATCAGCAGTAAACAGCAAGAATAAAATGCAGATGCCATGCATGAGATGCTGGACAACAAGAATGACTCCAACCGAAAAGGAAGTCAAGGAGCTCAATGCACAGCTCAACGGAATCTGCAACAACTGTGGCCACTGGGTGTGTTCCAAGTGTGGTAGCTAGCCACTCGCCGGGACACAACACCCGAATACCAGATGCATCAAACAACTCGACCTACTGTTGCCCAACCTATGAACTGTGGTAGTTAGCCACTCGGCGCATAGGGGCTAACATAACCCAGCAGGGAGATGAGAGTGCGGTATCGCCGCTCGTCCTCGCATCCTAGTAAGAAACAGAGCAAGTACAACAACGAAACAATGGCAATAAAGCTGGAATGAGATGCAAATGCATGTATGCACATGCTGGAATAACAAGCATATCAACATATGCGAAAGCAGTAGCAACATCAGAAAGTACATAACACTTCAACACAACCATCTCATAAATCAGCAGCCTCAACAGGCAGATAAACATACTAGCCAGCAAAGCCATCTCACAAATCATTCACGCCGTCACCTTGCTATAATTTACAAGCTCAACCCGTACCTCAAATCCCACTCTTCTGAGCTATAATTAGCACTGCAAGAATCCCGAAGACTCTGGTAAAAGCCGAAAACCAGAACGTAGTTCTACCCGGTCGACGCAACACTCGAACGGCAGCAACTTCGTGTTCCTCAACTAGCCAATTACAGCTTCTAAAACTAGTGAATAATGATAGAGCTTCTCGAAAGGATTCCAACGCTACCTCACACGAGCAAAAAAACCACCGAAAACGCCGTGAATTCACCGGAATAGCTCACGGTGAACAGTAACGAGGGTTTGAGAAATAGAGGTCGACAATCGGGGAAATATTTCTAAGTATGGGAACTAATAATCCACAACGAAGACCAAGTCTTGCTATTTATAAAACTCTTAACTGCTGCTATCAGCAGGAGCGCATTTCCACCGACAAAATCAGTCGACGCATTCTCTTAAACCAACAACCTGCTGCTGCCAGCAGCAACGATAACCAAGGCCCTCTAATGCAAATCAAAACGGCGTCGCAGCGACTAACCCAAACGACGTCGCATAAGTGAAGTAATCCTTTCTGCCAACAGCTGAACATCCAGTCGCATGAAAGAAACAACGCACAAGACTGTTCACAACTGATACCAGCACAACACTAAAACGCAGCGTTTCAACTAAATGAAACGGCGTCGCATAGGATACGTCGTCCTATCTTCCAGCAGCTGGGCGCTATAACCAAATGCGATAACAGACCACGACTGAATCCTCAAAACGACATCGCCTCTACTAATCCAAACGAAGACGTCTTATACCCGCTACAGGAACTATCTGCTGACAGATATAAATCAGCCGTTGCTTCCCAAAACGTCACCGTTTCGAAATCCTATAGCGCATTCCTACTGAAATTCACGTAAGCGTTGCTGTCGCCAGCTATACTCTCGACTGATAACAGCAAGGCTTACGTCAGCGCCTTTGATGCCCACACACAATGTGACGTCAGAAAACTGTCACCAGCTTAGGCACCCAAACTCAAAAATACGAAAATTACTAGAATCGTTCTAAGGAATGAAATCGACCCGAAAATGCCACTAAAACACCAACAGAGATTCTAAACCACAAAAATCTCAAATCAACCGATTAATTTCCACAATTAATCTTACTTAACAGATTCAGGTCTCAAATTTCTCCCCCGCTAAAAAGTATTTCGTCCTCGAAATCAAACAACAACTCTGAATCAACAATACAATCAACAGAAAACAGAACATCAACTAAAACCCGACACCAGAACTCGTTCAACACAATGCCAAGAGTCTCAAATAACTGAGCAAACACATTACAGCCACTAGGGAAGAATAAAATCAAAAGCTACAAACTACTGGAAATATAGCTCAACAGCTAATAAAACAGATGCGGCCACTCACGCTGCATCTTTTCTTCCAGCTCCCAAGTAGCTTCTTCCCTTCCATGTTTGCTCCACTGCACCATTACCAGCGGAATGGTCTTGTTTCTCAGCTGCTTCTCCTTTCTTCCAAGGATCTGCAAGGGATACTCTTGATAACTCAACGACTGATCTAACTCCACCTCGTTGGTTCTAAGCACATGAGACGGATCTGGCTCGTATTTCCTCAACATTGACACATGAAACACATCGTGCAAGGAGGACAAATCTGGCGGCAGCAACAAACGATACGCCAAAGGGCCAATCCTCTCGACAATCTCAAACGGACCAACGTAACGAGGATCTAACTTCCCCTTGCATCCAAAACGCATCACACTGCGGAAAGGAGAAACCTTGAGGAATACACGATCACCAATCTGAAACTCAAGAGGTAGACGCCTCTTATTGGCATAACTGGCTTGGCGATCCTGGGCAGCCTTCATCCGCTGTCTAATAAGATCCACATGATCTTTCATTTGTTGCACAAAGTCAGGGGCAGATAGCTGCTTCACCCCCACTTCTTCCCAACATACTGGCGATCTGCACTTGTGGCCATACAAAGCCTCGAAAGGCGCCATACCAATCGTAACTTGGTAGCTGTTATTGTACAAAAACTCAACCAAAGACAGCGCGTCTTGCCAGCTACCTCTGAAATCCAACACTACAGCACACAACATATCCTCCAGCGTCTGTATAGTTCGCTCAGATTGGCCATCGGTCTGGGGGTGATACGCGGTACTCATAGCCAATCTATTGCCTAGAGCTGCTTGAAAACTCTTCCAAAACCTGGAAGTAAACCTCGGATCTCGGTCTGAGATGATCGAAACAGGCACACCGTGCAATCTAACAACAAAATCAACGTACAGACTCGCCATCTTCTTCAACGAGAAGGTCATTCCATAGGTAAAGAAGTGCACAGACTTCGACAAACGGTCGATAACTACCCAAATAGCATCGCATCCTCGGCTGGAACGAGGCAGATGCATCACAAAATCCATAGCAATGTGCTCCCAATTCCATTGGGGCACCTCTAAACTCTGCAACAGACCACCGGGTCTCATCCTCTCGGCCTTTACCATCTGGCAATTCAAACAACGGGCAACGAAACTAGCAACGTCACTCTTCAGGACAGCCCACCAAAAGTGCGGCTTCAAAGCATGGTACATCTTTCGTGCACCAGGATGGACACTATGTCTGCTGCAATGCGCCTCTCGAAGGATTTCCTCCTTCAAATCGATCAAATTGGACACAACCAACCTGCCGCAAAACCTCAAGCATTCATCGGACGAAACAGAATAGTCATCAAGTTCGCCAGCCCTGACTTTCAACTTCAACTCGTGGATAGACGGATCGGTCCTCTGAGCTGCTCGAATGCTAGAAACAATCTTCGGTTCCACTTGGAACGATGAAACCATAACGCAATCCTCATCCGGGTAGAATCTCCAACCCGTAGTG
Organism: Dorcoceras hygrometricum; assembly: GCA_001598015.1. Taxonomy (NCBI): domain Eukaryota; kingdom Viridiplantae; phylum Streptophyta; class Magnoliopsida; order Lamiales; family Gesneriaceae; genus Dorcoceras; species Dorcoceras hygrometricum. The sequence continues at coordinate 77,885 of KV000915.1, read as the reverse complement.
TTGAGATACTCTTTATCTTTAGAGATGTACAACGAAGCCAACATCTCACTCGCCTTCCTGCTCAAAGCATCGGCCACTACGTTCGATTTCCCAGGCTGGTATTTAATCTCACAGTCAAAGTCCTTTAACAACTCCATCCACCTGCGCTATCTCATGTTCAAGTCCGGCTGCGAAAACAGATATTGCAAACTCTTGTGGTCTGAATACACCACGAACTGCTCGCCATACAGGTAGTGACGCCAGATCTTTAATGCAAAGACCACTACTGCAAGCTCTAAATCATGAACCGGGTAATGAGTCTCGTGCGGTTTCAACTGCCGCGAGGCATACGCAATGACTCGGCCATTCTGCATCAATACACAACCCAGCCCATTTAGTGAAGCGTCAGAGCAAACAACAAAACCACCTGATCCGGACGGCAGAGCTAACACAGGCGCCGTAGTCAACTTTTCCTTGAGCTGTTGAAAAGAATTCTCACACTGCTCAGTCCAAACAAACCTCTTGTCCTTCTGGGTCAACTGAGTCATCGGCTTTGCTATACTGGAGAAGCCTTCGATAAAATTACGATAATAGCCAGCCAGACCCAAGAAACTACGAATCTCAGACACATTCCTGGGACGTTCCCAGTTCAGAATTGCATCAAACTTACTAGGATCCACCGAAATCCCCTCGGTTGAAATCACATGACCCAGAAACACTACACGTTCCAACCAGAACTCGCACTTAGAAAACTTTGCATACAACTGCTGTTCTCTCAACCTGTGAAGAACAATTTCTAAGTGCTCCTTGTGCTCCCTCGGAGTCTTTGAGTACACCAGGATGTCGTCAATAAACACAATCACAAACTGATCTATGAACTCTCTAAAAACTCGGTTCATAAAATCCATAAAGATTGCTGGCACGTTTGTCAACCCAAACGGCATCACCAAAAACTCAAAATGTCCGTACCTCGTACGAAACGCAGTATTCGCGACATCCTGATCTCTCACTCTCAACTGATGGTACCCGGAACGAAGATCATTCTTAGAATACACCGCAGAACCTTGCAACTGATCAAACAGATCATCGATACTCGGCAACGGTACTTATTCTTTACTATCGCTTTGTTTAGCTGGCTAAAGTCAATGCACATCCGCATCGAGCCATCCTTCTTCTTCACAAACAATATGGGCGCTCCCCACGGCGACATACTAGGTCGGATAAAACCTTTATCCAGCAAATCATCTAACTGCACCTTGAGTTCCCTCAACTCCGCAGGCGCCAGACGATAAGGAGCACGCAAAATCGGAGCTGTGCCAGGCACCAGCTCTATGCTGAATTCTATCTCCCGTCTTGGAAGAAAACCAGGAATCTCCTCCGGAAATACGTCGGGAAAATGTCGCACCAGGGGAACGTCGCTAAGCTGAACACCTGAAGAAGAAGACGCATCCACAGCGTAGATCATAAAGCCAGCATTTCCCAAAGATAGCAAACTGAACCTCTCCATCGCGGAAACCAACGGAATCTTCGATCGAAATCCACGGAGGCCCTGTAGTTTGACAGTACATCCATCCCAACTATACAATCGAAATCCCAAAGCATCAGACGGATCAAATTAGCTAACAAGACATGCTCACCAAACCACAACACACCATCCAACAAAACCTCCTGGGAGAACAGGCTCACACCACCGGGGGTAGAAACAGAAACAACATCACGCAAAGGGATGGTACACAGACCATGCTCAACAACAAACGAATCAGAAATAAACGAATGCGATGCACCGGTGTCAAACAACACACGAGCAGGAAAGTCAAAGACGAAACATGTACCTCCAATCACCCGGCTCGGTGTCTCCTCGGCCCGCTCTCTCGTGATGGCGTTAACCTGAGCATGCTGGGGTCCTGATAAGAAAGGATGAGACGACTGCCCAAAATGCGATGGGCCAGGCTGCTGGAACGGCCTAAAAGGAGTCTCACCTAAACGGGGCTGCTGAAACTACTGAGAACGGCCCCTAGACTGACCTCCACGACCCTGAGGCTGGGCCGCGGTCTGTTGTGATCCAGCTGACAGACAAGGAGTCTCACCTAAACGGGGCTGCTGAAACTACTGAGAACGGCCCCTAGACTGACCTCCACGACCCTGAGGCTGGGCCGCGGTCTGTTGTGATCCAGCTGACAGACACACTCTCGCAAAATGCCCTTACTGACCACAAAGGTTGCAGGAGCCCTGCGCACCTACACACTGTGTGGAAGGATGATTCCCACCACAAAAGCCACAAAACTCAGTCTGAGATCCGCTACTACTCGAACTGCCTGAACCGGAAGAACCTGAACCAGACTTTTTCTTGAATTGCAGACCGCGGGGTCGAAACCTCTGACGGCCAGACTACTGAGCGATTTTTTTGTGCGGCTGCTGAGGAAAATGAGAGGACTGGGAACTCTGAGACGACTGAGCTCCCTGACCAACCGGTCTACCACCCTGCACTGCCTGCACTACCTGCGCCCTGCACGTACGACGGCTCCTCATGCCCTCCTCAATGTGGATAGCAGTATCAACTGCCTCAGCATACGAATTGGGCTTGCTCGTCAAAACATTCTGGTACAACTCTTCATTCAAGCCCTCCACAAATCTGGTACTTTTGGCCCTCTCCCGACCAGCAACATGCGGCACATAAGCCAACAACGCAGAAAACTTGCGAGCATACTCGCGCACAGTCATCGAGCCCTGCTCCAAAAACTCAAACTCCCGCTCACGGGCAGCCACATACGAATCGGGATATACTCCTGCCTGAAGGTCTCACAGAAAGTGTCCCAAGTGATACCAACTCCAGTCTCCACTAAGGTAATAGACGCACCACGCCACCAACGCTCTGCGGCCTTACTCAGCAACAAGGTCACTAAACGCAAACGGAGATCATCCTCATACTGAGCCCGATCAAAGAGATGAACTACATTATGGATCCACGAATCAGCGTCCTCGCTCGACTCGTCGCCATTAAAGATAGGAGGGTTCATCCTCTGAAACCGAGCTATAACCACATCCATCCTCTCTACCGGAGGCGGCGGAACCTCAACCTCCTCCTTCTCAGAACTATCGCGAGTCTGAGTACGCGCACTATGCCTATCCTCGATCTGACCACCTGACTCCTGGAACTGCCCCCTACCTCTACCACGACGTCTAGGCGGCATCTAAAATCCACTCAACAGGATAAGGCAAAACAGAAAAGATATAGCATAGGAAGCATATAACACAAATATGCAGCACGTAGTCACATAAGTCAAGCACATGCAACTCACAACACTGTGCCTAGACTCAAGTGTGATCAATGAAATTGAGCTTATCCCTGCTTAAGCTCTGATACCAAAAATTTCAGGCCTCGTTCTCTAAACCGATTAAAAACATACAACACATGCGGAAGCTTATCAAAAGTGGGTAAATTTTTCGCTTTTGGCCTGACGAGTTAAAACATATAATTTAAAATAGCACAATACTTAAAATAGAATCCCAGTTTAATAAACCAACAGACACAAGTATAGCATCAATACACAAACAAACATGTATCAGACTCCACAAATGGATACAACGACAAAGAACAGGGAATCCCCCTGGCTATCAATACTGATACATAAATATATGCTATACGCTACTGGGATACTCAACCACCTCCTGGGGCACCTCCATCTGGGCCAGCACCACGACCAGCTGTAAAACCTGGAAAACACAACATGCAAGGAGAACAACCAAGCCCCAGAGGGACATGGGGTCAAACCCCAGTACGGAGAGCAACTATAAATCAGCAGTAAACAGCAAGAATAAAATTCAGATGCCATTCATGAGATGCTGGACAACAACGAATGACTCCAACTGAAAAGGAAGTCAAGGAGCTCAATGCACAGCTCAACGGAATCTGCAACAACTGTGGCCACTGGGTGTGTTCCAAGTGTGGTAGCTAGCCACTCGCCGGGACACAACACCCGAATACCAGATGCATCAAACAACTCGACCTGTTGTTGCCCAACCTATGAACTGTGGTAGTTAGCCACTCGGCGCATAGGGGCTAACATAACTCAGCAGGGAGATGAGATTGCGGTATCGCCGCTCGCCCTCGCATCCTGGTAAGAAACAGAGCAAGTACAACAACGAAACAATGGCAATAAAGCTGGAATGAGATGCAAATGCGTGTAAGCACATGCTGGAATAACAAGCATATCAACATATGCGAAAGCAGTAGCAACATCAGCCAAACAACTCGACCTGTTGTTGCCCAACCTATGAACTGTGGTAGTTAGCCACTCGGCGCATAGGGGCTAACATAACTCAGCAGGGAGATGAGATTGCGGTATCGCCGCTCGCCCTCGCATCCTGGTAAGAAACAGAGCAAGTACAACAACGAAACAATGGCAATAAAGCTGGAATGAGATGCAAATGCGTGTAAGCACATGCTGGAATAACAAGCATATCAACATATGCGAAAGCAGTAGCAACATCAGCAAGTACATAACACTTAAACACTGCCATCTCATAAATCAGCAGCCTCAACAGGCAGATAAACATACTAGCCAGCAAAGCCATCTCACAAATCATTCACGCCGTCACCTTGCTGTAATTTACAAGCTCAACCCGTACCTCAAATCCCACGATTCTGAGCTATAATTAGAACTGCAAGGAATCCCGAAGACTCTGGTAAAAGCCGAAAACCAGAACGTAGTTCTACCCGGTCGACGCAACACTCGAACGGCAGCAACTTTGCGTTCCTCAACTAGCCAATTACAGCTTCTAAAACTGGTGAAGAATGATAGAGCTTCTCGAGAGGAGTCCAACGCTACCTCACACGAGCAAAACAACCACCGGAAATGCCGGGAATTCACCGGAATAGCTCACGGTGAACAGTAACGAGGGTTTGAGAAACATAGGTCGACAATCGGGGAAATATTTCTAAGTATGGGAACTAATAATCCACAACGAAGACCAAGTCTTGCTATTTATAAAACTCTTAACTGCTGCTATCAGCAGGAGCGCATTTCCACCGACAAAATCAGTCGACGCATTCTCTTCAACCAACAACCTGCTGCTGCCAGCAGCAATGATAACCAAGGCCCTCTAATGCAAATCAAAACGGCGTCGCAGTGACTAACCCAAACGACGTCGCATAAGTGACATAATCCTTTCTGCCAATAGCTGAACATCCAGTCGCAAGAAAGAAACAACGCACAACACTGTTCACAACTGATACCAGAACAACACTAAAACGCAGCGTTTCAACTAAATGAAACGGCGTCGCATAGGATACGTCATCCTATCTTCCAGCAGCTGGGCGCTATAACCAAATGCGATAACAAACCACGACTGAAGCCTCAAAACGACGTCGCCTCTACTAATCCAAACGACGACGTCTTATACCCGCTACAGGAACTATCTGCTGACAGATATAAATCAACCGTTGCTTCCCAAAACGTCACCGTTTTGAAATCCTATAGCGCACTACTGCTGAAATCCACGTAAGCGTTGCTTTCGCCAGCTCTCGCACAACGTTACGCTAATATCACCCATCGACTGACGACAGTAAAGTCTACGTCATCCTCACAACGCTCAACAATAATGCTTACTTCGACATATCTGTTATCAGCAGGTATAAAACTCACAACGACATCGTATCTCGCCCGATACAAAAACACGTTAATTCAACCAGCGATTGATTCCTATACTCTCGACTGATAACAGCAAGGCTTACGTCAGCGCCTTTGATGCCCACACACAACGTGACGTCAGCAAACTGTCACCAGCTCAGGCACCCAAACTAAAAAATACGAAAATTACTAGAATCATTCTAAGGAATGAAATCGACCCGAAAATGCCACTAAAACACCAACAGAGATTCTAAACCACAAAAATCTCAAATCAACCGATTAATTTCCACAATTAATCTTACTTAACAGATTAAGGTCTCACAGATATCAGTAGTCATTTGATCAAGTGCAATGGGACCTAAGGAGAGCTTCTAAGCCATAAGTCTGAAGAAAAGTAATGGTGTGATTTGATTTTTCCCACAACTGATGTTTACGAAAGAGCTATGTTTTAAACAACTTCCTTTAAACTATGTATAGTACGTATTGTGCCTGCCTGCATATTGTGCTCTTGTTATTCTCAGTTTTGCTTGCTGAGCCCCTAGGTTCACTAGCTTCCTTGGTGCAGGTGAGTCAGTTCCGGGGCAGAAGGGAGGAGAGATCTGAACCAGCTGTGGTGTGTGGGTGTTTATCGAAGGCCGGCGGTTCCGTGTTGTCATTACTGTTATTGTTGTTTTTTATCTTTTGTCATACCTGTATTAAGATCTATTACAACAATGAAGAATTCAGATAGAGTTCCAGTAGTTGTAATTCGCAATGGAATTTTGTACCTAGAATTTGATATTGTAATTTGATGTTGCTGTTTGGCGCCAACTGTTGCACCTTGGTATTTTTTTTTTAAGCAAGGCAATACAGCTTGCTGCTTTCGTTTCAGCCCCTCCAATTCCGTTATTATTTATTTTTATTCTAATCCGTTGGCTCCCATGGGGTTTGGGCGCCACACATACTTAACAATTTCTAGTCCTCACATTCTCCCCCACTAGAAATCGATTTCGTCCTCGTAATCAACTCGTAGCACCAGATTCTAAAATAACGAGGAACAAAAATCACAACAAGATGGCATTATCACGGCACAGTAGACTAGACACCATTCCCAAAACACCTATGCCATACTGCCCAGCACACTCAATGCCAACAAACCACAATCAACTATCAACACACGAAACAAAAGTCAGAAATTACCTGGAATTCTACTGCCATCACAGTTCAAACAGATGAGGCCACTCTTGTCTCATATTCTCTTCCACTTCCCAGGTTGCTTCCTCACGACCATTCTTGCTCCATTGGACCATCACCAACGGAATAACCTTATTCCTCAACTGCTTCTCCTTCCTATCCAGAATCTGTACTGTATATTCAACATAGCTTAAGGTAGAATCCAGCTCAACTACATCAGTCCTCAACACATGTGACGGATCTGGCTCATACTTCCTCAACATTGACACATGAAACACATCATGCATCGTTGCTAACTCATCAGGAAGCCTCAATCTATAAGCAAACTGTCCGATCCTCTCAACAATCTCAAAGGGACCAACGAATATAGGATGCAACTTACCCTTCAATATAAATCTCATCACACTCTTCAAAGGAGAAACTTTGAGAAACACTCGATCGTCAACCTCAAACTCCAAAGGTCTGCATCTCTTGTTAGCATAGCTAGAATATCGATCTTGAGCAGCTTTCATCCTACTCCGAATCAACTCAATTTGGTTCTTGATGTGTTGCACAAACTCAGGAGTAGAGAACTTCTTTTCACCAATCTCTTCCCAGCAGATCTGTGATCTACACTTACGACCATACAGCGCTTCAAAAGGTGCCATCCCAATAGTCACCAGGTAGCTGTTGTTATAAGAAAACTCAACTAAGGACAAGAAATCCTGCCAGCCATCACTGAAATCCAAAACAACTGCTCGCAGCATATCCTCTAAAATATGAATGGTCCTTTCAGATTGACCATCTGTCTGTGGGTGATAAGCTGTATTCATAGCCAATCTTGATCCCATCGCTGTCTGCAAGCGCTTCCAGAATCGGGAAGTAAACCTTGGATCTCTATCATACACTATCGAAATAGGCACTCCATGCAATCTCACCACATGGTCAATGTACAGTCGTGTCATCTTCTTCATCGAGCACCTCACATCATAGGGAATGAAATGGGCTGACTTAGAAAGTCTATCAACAACGACCCAAACAGCATCACATCCTCTATTCGATCGAGGCAAATGCGTCATAAAATCCATGGTGATGTGCTCCCAACTCCACTGAGGCACTTCTAGACCCTGTATCAATCCACCAGGTCTCATCCTCTCAGCCTTGACCTGTTGGCAACTCAAACATCGAGCTACAAATCCAGAGATATCATTCCTCATGCCTTCCCACCAGAAGTGAGACTTCAAGGCATGATACATCTTCTTCTCGCCTAGATGCACACTGTATCGACTACAATGAGCTTCATTCAAGATGGCTTCCTTCAAGTCAATCAAATTCCGAACCACCAATCTACCTCGAAATCTCAAACATCCATCAGAAGCAACAGAAAAATCCTCAGACTGACCATTCTGAGCCTTAATCTTCAACTCATGGATATACGGATCAGTCCTCTGCGCTACTCTAATGTCTGCTAAATTTTGTGGCTCGACCTGAAAAAAGAAACCACAAAGAAATGATCACCTGACTGAAAACGCCATCCGGAAGTCCCCAAATCCTCATGGACTTTAGATATACTCATCGACGTCAACATTACAGATTGGGCTTTCCTACTCAAAGCATCGGCCACTAAATTCATCCCCCCAGGCTGATACTGAATCTCACACTCAAAGTCCTTCAGCAAATCCATCTAGCGGCGTTGCCTCATATTCAAATCTGACTGCGTGAAGATATATTTCAAACTCTTGTGGTCGGTGTACACCACAAATTGTTCACCATACAAATAGTGACGCCAAATCTTCAAAGCAAATACTATCGCAGCCAACTCTAAATCATGAACGGGGTATCTCGTCTCATAGGGCTTCAACTGTCGAGATGCATAAGCTATCACATACCCGTTCTGCATCAACACACATCCCAAACCACTCATAGAGGCATCAGAGCAAACTACAAAACCTCCCGAACCCGAAGGCAAAGCTAACATAGGAGCAGTAGTCAACTTCTCCTTCAGCAACTGGAAACTCGTTTCACATTTTTCAGTCCAAACAAACTTTCTATCCTTCTGGGTCAACTGAGTCATCGGCCTAGCTATCGAAGAGAACTTCTCGATAAAACACCTAAAAAAGACAACCAAACCTAAGAAACTACGGATCTCAGTCACACTCCTAGGTCTCTTCCAGTTAAGAACTGCTTCTACCTTACTCGGATCCACGGAAATCCCTTGCGCTAAAATGACATGACTCAAAAAGACAACTCTATCCAGCCAAAATTCACACTTGCTGAACTTCGCATACAGCTGTGAGTCTCTCAGTTTCTGCAAAACCAATCTAAAGTGCTCTTTATGCTCTCTGAAGTTCTTCGAATACACCAGGATGTCATCTATGAAGACAATCACAAAACGATCAATATACTCACTGAAAATGCAATTTATCAAATCCATGAAGACAGCAGGAGCATTAGTTAATCCAAAAGGCATCACCCAAAACTAATAATGCCCATATCTCGTCATAAAATCCGTTTTCGCCACGTCAGCGTCTCTGATCTGCAACTGATGATAACCAGACGGCAGATCAATCTTAGAGTATACAGCATATCCCTGTAGCTGGTCGAACAAGTCATCAATCCTCGGCAACGGATACTTGTTCTTAATTGTCGCTTTGTTCAACTGCCGAAAGTCCACACACATCCTAATAGATCCATCCTTCTTCTTCACGAAAAGAATCGGAGCTACCTAGGTCGACATACTCGGTCTAATGAAGCCCTTCTCTAAAAGATCACGCAACTGCTCTTTGAGTTCCTTCAACTCAGCTGGCGCCAATCGATACGAGGCTCTATAAATCTGGGCTGTTCCTGGCAACAACTCTATGCTAAAGTCATCTCTCGTCTCGTAGGGAATCCAGGAATCTCATCCGAAAACACGTCGAGAAACTCTCGAGCAATCGAAACATCATCCAACTCTACTCATGATACTTGGGAAACATCCAAGGCATAGATCATAAACCGTGAATTCTCTAGCGACAACAACCCAAACATCTCCATGTAAGACACCAAACGAATCTTAGGTCGCGAATCAGCACCATATAAATCTCATTTATCTCCAAATTCAGGCCTAAATCTCACTACAACATGAAAACAATCAATTGTCGCTCTATAACTGGACAACACATCCATTACCAAGATCAGTAAAAATCTCTAATCTCTAGGACAATCAGATTAGTCACCAACTCATTCTCATCAAACCTAAGAACACAATCCAACACTGCCTCACGGGACAACAAACTCATGCCAGCAGGGGTAGATACGAGACAACATCACACAGTGGGGAAGAACTAAACCCACACTCATACACAAACAACTCAGAAATAAAAGAGTGTGATGCTCCAGTATCAAACAAAACTCGTGCAGGAAAGTCAAAGATAAAGAAAGTACCTGCAATCACTCCCTCTGGTCTATCCTCTGCCTGCTCTCTCGTCAAGGCATTCACCTGAGCTTGCTGCGGTCCCGGAAACTGAGGTCTCAAAGGTCCACCAAACCTAGACGGTTCACAGGGTTGGAAACCTGATCGTTGGGACTGAACAAAAGGTTGTGGTCTCTGAGAAGAACCACTAGCTGAACCTTGCTGCGACTGACCCAAGACTGTCCTCCAGCCGGACACACTCGAGCAAAATGTCCAGGATGCCCATAGTTATTGCAAAGGCCCTGAACTCCATGACACTGAGAAGTCATATGACAACCTCGACACTGACCACAAGTCACTCCTCCTCCGGAGCCACTGCCACCAGAACTCACTGAACCAGAAGAACTCGAGTTCAAACGCTTCTTAAACTATTTTCCTCGAGGCTTGAACCTCTGGTGATTCGACTGTTGCGGAACTTGAGGAGATTGGAAAAAATATCGCTCCCGGTACAGGTTGAAAACTACGTCCAGCTGTCGACTGAACCTGAATCTGCACCTCCATCAGACTCTCCTCAATATACACTTCTCTATCCACAGCCTCAGCATACGTCGCAGCGGAACCTGCTAACACCATACGGAACAAATCGGGCCTCAACCCTCTCAAAAACTTGTTCCTCTTTGTCCTCTCCTGGTTCGCAACATGGGGAACATACGACATGTGAGGATTGAGAAATTCAAATTTAGAATTTTTGAATTTTCAGATTTCTGATTTGAGAATTTCAGATCTCTCGGGGAGTTGTTTAGATTTTTAGTCGCAGGAATTATCGGGTGAAATCTGTGCGAGAATTGGAGTCGAATTGGCGAAATTTAAGGAAAAAATCTGATCCCTTAGATTTAGAGGTGAAACGCCATCGTTTTCTCACCGAGTCCCTGGGCGTTTGCGTGAGTGGCCGTGAAATTTTAGTGAAACGCTGTTGTTTTGGTGAAGTCTGATAGTTGAGTTGGGCGCTAGAAGCTATACGCCGTCGTTTCGCGATTTCAGATGTCTCGCTTGAAGATGGGATCTGGTTGGCGGTGTAAGCAGACGTCAACGCGGGTCAACGCTATTGGAGAGTAGCGAGAGATCTGATAGCGCTAGCATGTGACATGAGCAGATGTCTCGTGGGAAGATGAAATCTGGTAGCGTTAATGCGTGGGCGTGAGAGGGTGCCACGTGTTGGTCAATTGCGGAGTTGACTGCTGGTGCATTAGCGTGTATAGATGAGAGATCTGTTTCAGTGGTGTTGAACGCTGGCGAAGGTACTTGTGTAGAGATCTGATTCAGCGATGAGCGTTAGTTATGTTTCAGATGTCACAAGTGCGACGTCGTTTCGTTAAGTGGTGCGTCGTCGTTTTGGCTAGTGAGCGCTTAGCGTGATTTGAATTGTGCGAGCGGAGGGATCTGATACATGTTAGCATTGGAGCGTTCATTATGTCACCGATACGCTGTCGTTTTGACTTGTTACGCGAGAGTTAGTGTTAACGCTGGAATCTGATGGGTTTTAAGCGCTGTTCTAGGGATCTGTTTGGTGCTATATAACGATGCAGGGATCTGTTTTAGTCGGGAATTGTTTTGTTCTATAGAGATTGAGTAGAGGATTTAAATGTAAGTGTTGAGCCACACATAGAACATTTTCCACCCGATATTTCTTATCCTCTTCTCTGTTGAAACCCTCGACCGACACTGTTCATTCGAACATTTCTCCGTTAGATTCCCATCGTTGTTTCCAGCCTTTGTTTTGGACGATTTGTTAGAGTAGATGCCAAACTAGAAACATGTGGCGTGTGGGTTTTATAGACTCTTGTATATGACAATCTTTATTTATGAAATACGCATTTATTCATGGCATTCTTTATTTTCATTATGTTATATAATGTTAACAATTGTGTTGGATAAAGACCAAGAATGCACCATAGTGTATGTTAGATGTGATAGTGGATATGATAGCTATCATGAAACACATCTAATAGTCACTGTTCATTCTGAATTCGTTCCTAGTCGATTGGGCCGTCAAAATGAGGATAAGGCCACCCGAGCTTGAGACTAGCATCTGCGATGTGAAGTGCCATGTTTCATTGGCAGGGAACATTGTGATGTTCTGAGCATGCAGATGGATAGTGAACTGGTGATCTATCGGACTACCCTCGTTCGGACTTTCCAAGTGGTTACCATTTGTCGAGTGGATAAGTCCGAGGTCTTGGTTGTACTGATTAGTCCTCACTACTCGAAACGTCATTGAGACTCTACATGATAGGCGCCTCACTTTGACCCGTTTGCCGACTCACTTGGGTTCATTAGGCGGCAGGATTGGGTGAGGTCCCGATGCATGTAGGAGTCGATGCTTCGTTGTCGAGGATTCACCGCTCGCTTTCATGCGTGGATATCCTATGCTATCTGAGGGGATAATAGTGTATGAATATCTGGCCGGAGTACTGGATGTGTTTTAGGTAAATGGGTTTGCCTAGTTACACTCGCGATGTCACTATTTGATCTCCAAGATGTATGCATAGTTATCGGATCTCTAGCGACTCTCGATTTACCAATGGTCGTTGATCTGATCGGGATATATGTGTGTAAAGGACCGTACTGTAGGCTAACCACGACCAACTGGTTCTTGCAGGCACTATCAGTGATACCTAGGGGATCATGGGGCGATGTTGCTAGGCGCTTTACCATGATCCGTTGGGCAAGTCCGAAATTGTGATTTCGGAGCCACAATGGTTGTGGGCCCACGGCTAGCTGTATCCCTGAACCATTGAGGGTCACACAAGTACTGGATTCATGATTCCCGCACGGAAACTAAGCTCAATGTGTTGAGAATAGGAAGAGGATTTTAGGGAGTGCGACTTCGTAAAAGTCAACAGGGGTCAAATTGCGATTTCCCAAAGTTGAGGGGCTAAACTGCTATTTTGGGCTAGATGATCTGGAAAATTGTTTTTCGCATCATAATATTAAGTTTTCGAAACTGAATCGATCGGTCCGATCTGATCGTCGATCGGATTATAATGAAGCCGTAGTGAAAGGATTGAACCGAATGTTCATATGGACCTGGGCCTAACCCAAGTCCATTGGGCCGGTTCAAGCCCATCACTTAATTATAACTAGACTTGGTCTAGGGCTTCATGTGACATAACTAAACTCTCACAAAGCCCTAGCCACCCTCTCTCGACCGCCCACTCCTCTCCCTCACATCGCCGCCTCCGGCCGCCGCCTTGCGCCGCCCCGTGCCGCCGCCTTGTGCCGCCACCTACGTGATCGGACTTGTTTCGATCACCGCAACGAGGAGTTTCCGTCCGTGCCAGAATCCGTCACATCTTCTAGTGTAGATTGATGGAGGAATCTTGATTCCGGTCGTGGACTTGATTAGGAGTATCTACCCAATTCAAGAGCCAGTTTCCCTGTGATTCTGGTTGGAGCCAGGCGCCTAGACGCCAGCAAGGTAACGATTCGATAAACATCCTATGTATGATTATTGAATTGTATTGATGTATTGAACGTATCCTGGGGCAAATATTTAACTTCCGCTGCGCCCCCGGGAAATGGGATCCGGATCCGCCATTGTAGCCAACAGTGGTATCCGAGCTCAGGCTGGGATCCTTCAATACATTTAGTGCCTGAATTATATCGAATCTCAAATTTTTCAGAACAAAAAAAAAATTATTAGGAACCGGCGCGGCGGCGCCTCCCGCGCGCATGATCACGCGCGATTGCGCGCTGGCCGCGCGATGGCCAGGTTCAGGTCGCGCGTTTGCGCAACGTCGGGCGCAACTTTTTTGCGCTATGGGCTGCGCATGTCGCAGCGGCGTGCGGCCATGCGCCGCACGCTTGGTTGGCGGCGGCCGCCGCCGTCCGGCGAACTTCCCGGCAGCATTGCGACGGCTAACTATCTTATAGGTTTTGTTCGGGCCTGTCCCGGGTATCCCACGAAGTTTTCGGGCCAATATTCGATATTGGGCCGATTTTGGTTGGACCAAAAATTTATTTTGAAATTTTTGAGATTTTGGGTTTGTGATTTTGGGTCTAAAATTGTTTTAAACACAATTTCATGCAATTAAAAATTACAAAATATGATTTTGATTATGAAATATGATTTTTTAATTAAAATCTGATTTTGTTGATTAAAATATGATTTTATCGACAAAATGCGCTTTTATTTATAAATTGCGATTTCGTAATTAAAATATGATTTTGTGGGTAAATAATTTGATTCTTTATATTTATGCAATTAATTAGATTAATTGCATGTTTGGGATGATCGAGAGCCGTGCCCAATGTGTTAGGTGTATGCTATAGGTTTTGCGATTTCGGTTGTAAATATTTTGTTGATATCATTTAAAGTGAGTCTGTTTGTGGCCCGTTCCCACCCCCACAAATTTGTATCCCAATGTGTCATGGTAATTTAAATGTAAATTAATAGATTTAGTGGGAGGACAATTTGAAGACGGTGGACATGACGATCAAAGATATTGAAGACCGAAGATCTGTAAAACCGGAAGCAATTGTAATAGGATTGCATTGAATATTGCATTTCACCTAGGACTGGACCCAGGTCCGTGATTGGCAACCACGGACCGCATAGCTCCCGCGGTCGATCATCCCAAAGTTTATTTATATATTCGATATATGTTGAATCTGCATGTTTTAAATTCTGATTTAAAATTGCATGAGACCAAATTTTTCAAAAATAAAATCCCTCGTTTTAAATTTGATTTAAAACTCATATCAAGATTAAATGTTTATTCGATAAACTAAGGGAATTTTAAATCAGTTTAAATTATCCCTACCTTCCATCAACAATGGGTGTACGCCGATGCTACCCGCATACATGGCCTGGCTCATATTATTGAGGGGGTTATGTATGCCGGAAAGCTGTACACGTCATTGACACTCGTTTTGAGTCGGTTGGAACTCCTTTTAACGTTGGCTCATATTATTGGGGACGTTAAGGGGACCGTCCTTCACGACTCAACATTGATGGGTCATCTTGACACGTGATAGTAAACGGCGTCATATTATTGGGCCCTTACTGGACGTGAGGTAAAATATATGGAGGTTGCACCGGTTGCAATTGGGTTCTACCTTTTGGGGGTCATGATTGGCTGATATTATTCGGGACCATGATCGCTCGATTGGACTCTTTGTACCCACTAAGGAAACTTGTTATCCCGATTTCATTAGAGGGTGGTGAAATCGTTAAAATAGTGGGAGGGTAATTCATAAAACTAAATGACCTTGTTTTATGTCTTAATGTTTTTCATATATAGTTAGTAATGCATGTCTGTTTTTCTTTTCAGTATAAACTGCTTTAAAATATCTTCGATCAAAAACCCACTCGCTGCTATACTGGATAGCAACAAGTTCACCGGTTTGAACTACCAAGACTGGCTTCGAAACCTCAACATTGTGTTGGCTTCGGAGAAACTCCTCTATACGATAGAGAAGAGCCCTCCGAAGGAAGCCCCTGCCGATATCAGCCCTGAGGAGCTGACTACACTTCAGCAATGGTGGGACGACGAGCTTAAGACTCGATGCTATGTGATGGCATCGATGTCCAACGAAATGCAACGGCGCTTTGAGAAGACGAAGTATGCTGCTGGCATACTCTTTCATCTCAAGGAACTGTATGGGGAGAACTCTCGACATGAGAGGTTCACCGCTGTCAAGGATCTTATGACGAGCCGCATGCGCGATGGGACTTATGTCTGCGAGCATGGGGTTCGTATGATTGGGCTCGTTGAAAAGCTGGCGGGCCTTGATATCACACTTCCACCGAGCTGTCTGTGGATGTGCTTCTCCTCTTACTATCCGCTGCATTCGACCCCTTTTTGGTCAACTTCAACATGAACAAGCTGGCAGCCACCTTTGAAGAGGTGGTTAACATGCTGGTCGTGTTTGAGGGAACCATAAAGAAGGACAAGCCCGTCCTCCTTATGGGCTCTTCTTCCTCTGCGAAGAAGGGGCCCAGACGCAAGGGTAAGAAGCGTTCTACCCCTGTGAAGGAGGAAAAGCCCACTAAGAAGCCCAAGGCAAAGGCTTCCAAGCCAAACAAGTCCGAGGATGTTTGCCACCACTGCCACAAGCCTGGGCATTGGAGGAGGAACTGCAAGGAGTACCTCGAGCAGTTGCGAACTGCAAAAGGTATGTCTATATCGAAATAAATATGTCTCTTAATTCGACTTCTTGGGTACTTGATATCGGATGTGGATCTCATATCTGCAATGATTTGCAGGTGATGACAAGAAGCCGACGTCTTAGAGAGGGTGAGACCCACTTGAGGCTGGGCAATGGAGCAAGAGTTGCTTCAGTAGCTATAGGAGATGTTTATTTATTTCTATCTTCAGATTTTAAGTTGTTATTGCGAAATGTTTTATTTGTTCCCGAATTAATTAAGAACATCATTTCTGTTTCTATGCTTGATAGTGATGGAAAATCTTGTGTTTTTGCTCATTCGATTTGAAATATATACAAGATTGAATGTTTAATTGGAATTGGGGAACGCGAAAACGGTTTGTACACCTTAAAATTGAAACAAGTTCCAACTCGCGATGTCAAAACACATACAACAACAATTAAAAGGAAACACGATAGCTTGAACCCAGCACAACTTTGGCACGCTAGGCTAGGTCATATTTCTCTAAGAAGGATGAACAAGTTAGTTAGGAGTGACATGTTCGATTCGTCAGACATTAACTCCCTACCGACTTGTGAGTCTTGTCTCAAGGGAAAGATGACTAAACAACCCTTCAAGGGCAAGCCTGAACGTGCTCAAGGCCTATTGAATTTGATCCATACTGACGTGTGTGGCCCACTTAGCATTGGTACTAAGTACGGTCACACATACTTCATCACCTTTACCGATGATTACTCTAGGTATGGGTACTTGTACTTAATGAAGCACAAGTTTGAAATTTTTGAAAGGTTCAAAGGATTCAAGGCTGAAGTGGAAAATCAATTAGGCAAAAGTATTAAAGCACTTCGATCCGATCGAGGTGGTGAATACTTGAGTGCTGAATTTCAAGACTATCTTAAAGATAATGGGATCCTCTCACAGTGGACCCCTCCGGCCACACCACAGCTCAATGGTGTAGCGGAGCATCGTAATCGAACCTTGATGGACATGGTTCGGTCTATGATGAGCTTCACTAAGCTTCCTACCTCGTTTTGGGGCTATGCGCTCGAAACGGCGGTAATGTTGTTGAACAATGTCCACACCAAGGCAGTGGATAAGACTCCATATGAGATATGGATGGGAAAGCCACCCAAGTACTCATACATGAGGATTTGGGGATGTCATGCTTACGTGAAACAGACAGTGGGAGATAAGCTGGATACTAGATCCATCTTATGCTACTTCATTGGGTATACAAAGAATTCTATTGGATACTACTTCTACTATCCAAACGAAACAAAAGTGTTTGTTTCTAGGAATGCCACCTTTATGGAAAGGGAGATTCTACTTGATAGAAAAGGCAAGATAGTAGAACTCGAAGAGGTTCGAGAACCAAATGAAGTACCAAGTGAATCTCCCGCACCTACAGAGCCAATACCAGAAATGGTCGCGCCTAGGAGATCCGAAAGGGTTCCTAGGGCTCCTGACAGATATGGTTTCCTTCTTGAAGATGATCAGGGTGATCAAGTTGTTGGATGTGATCCAAGGACTTTCAAGGAGGCAATTTCCGATGCTGATTCTAATTTGTGGCTTGAAGCAATGCAGTCTGAGATTGACTCAATGCATGCGAACCAAGTTTGGACTCTCGTTAATCCTCGCGAAGGAATTGTTCCTATTGGGTTTAAATGGATATACAAGAGGAAACTTGGACCTGATGGTAAAGTATTGATCTACAAGGCACGACTGGTCGCGAAAGGTTACACTCAAAGGCAAGGTGTTGACTATGATGAAACCTTTTCACCAGTCGCAATGTTCAAGTCGATTAGAATCTTACTAGCCATAGCCGCATGGTACGACTATGAGATATGGCAAATGGATGTGAAAACTGCGTTCCTTAATGGAAACATTAAGGAAGAGATCTATATGACGCAGCCTGAGGGTTTCACATCTGTGGGAAGTGAGCATAAGGTATGCAAACTTCAGAGATCGATCTACGATCTCAAACAAGCATCGAGGAGTTGGAACCTGAGATTCGATGAAACAATTAAGGAATTTGGTTTCATCAAGAATCCCGAGGAGCCATGTGTATATAAGAAGGTAGTTAAAAGCGCTGTGACATTCCTTGTACTTTATGTTGATGACATTCTACTCATTGAGAATGATGTAGGAATGCTGCAGTCAACTAAAGTATGGTTGTCTAGTAGATTCTCGATGAAGGACATGGGTGAAGCATCCTATATTCTTGGAATACAGATCTATCGGGATAGATCAAAACGGATGCTCGGACTCTCCCAAGCCATCTACATCGATACCATACTTAAGAGGTTCTCTATGGAAGAGTCAAAGAGAGGACACCTACCTATGAGCCACGGGGTCACTCTATCTAAGTCTATGTGTCTGAAGACTGATGAGGAGATAGAGAGTATGACACGTGTGCCATATGCCTCGGCAATAGGTAGCATTATGTATGGCATGATCTCAACTAGACCGGATGTCACATATGCTCTGAGTGTCACGAGCCGCTACCAGGACAACCCCGGCCAATTGCATTGGAAGGCCGTGAAAGATATTCTTAAGTACTTACGAAGGACTAAGAATATGCAACTAGACCGGATGTCACATATGCTCTGAGTGTCACGAGCCGCTACCACGGACAACCCCGGCCAATTGCATTGGAAGGCCGTGAAAGATATTCTTAAGTACTTACGAAGGACTAAGAATATGTTCATGGTCTATGGGGGTGGTGAACTGAAATTGGTAAGCTACACGGATGACGTGGATGATTCGAAGTCAACCTCTGGATTTTTATTCATGCTCAATGGTGGTGCTGTCTCTTGGAAGAGTTCCAAGCAAGACACCATCGTGGATTCAACCACTGAGACTGAGTACATCGCAGCATCAGCTGCTGCTAAGGAGGCGGTTTGGATAAGGAATTTCGTCCAAGAGTTGGGCGTCATTCCTGATGGAGTTGGTACAGTCCCGGTGTACTGCGACAACACGGGTGCCGTTGCGCAAGCAAAGGAGCCTAGGTCTCACCAAAGATCCAAACATATACTGAGGAAATACCACATAATCCGGGATATTGTGGCTAGAGGTGACATAGCAGTTGAGAGAGTCGCCTCTGCGAACAACATTGCTGATCCACTTACGAAGCCCTTACCATGACCGTTGTTTTAAAAACATCGCGAAACAATGGCACTGCGTCTGATGAGTAGTTGGCTATAGGGCAAGTGGGAGATTGTTAGAGTAGATGCCAAACTAGCCAATTTGTGGCGTGTGGGTTTTATAGACTCTTGTATATGACAATCTTTATTTATGAAATACGCATTTATTCATGACATTCTTTATTTTCATTATGTTATATAATGTTAAAAATTGTGTTGAATAAAGACCAAGAATGCACCATAGTGTATGTTAGATGTGATAGTGGATATGATGGCTATCATGAAACACATCTAATAGTCACTGTGCATTCTGAATTCGTTCCTAGTCGATTGGGCCGTCAAAGTGAGGATAAGGCCGCCCGAGCTTGAGACTAGCATCTGAGATGTGAAGTGCCATGATTCATTGGTAGGGAACATTGTGATGTTCTGAGCATGCAGATGGATAGTGACCTGGTGATCTATCGAACTACCCTCATTCGGACTTTCCAAATGGTTACCATTTGTCGAGTGGATAAGTCTGAGGTCTTGGTTGTACTGATTAGTCCTCACTACTCGAAACGTCATTGAGACTCTACATGATACGCGCCTTACTTTGACCCGTTTGCCAACTCACTTGGGGTCATTAGGCGGTAGGATTGGGTGAGGTCCCGATGCATGTAGGAGTCGATGCTTCGTTGTCGAGGATTCACCGCTCGCTTTCATTGTGATGTTCTGAGCATGCAGATGGATAGTGACCTGGTGATCTATCGAACTACCCTCATTCGGACTTTCCAAATGGTTACCATTTGTCGAGTGGATAAGTCTGAGGTCTTGGTTGTACTGATTAGTCCTCACTACTCGAAACGTCATTGAGACTCTACATGATACGCGCCTTACTTTGACCCGTTTGCCAACTCACTTGGGGTCATTAGGCGGTAGGATTGGGTGAGGTCCCGATGCATGTAGGAGTCGATGCTTCGTTGTCGAGGATTCACCGCTCGCTTTCATGCGTGGATATCCTATGCTATCTGAGGGGATAATAGTGTATGAATCTCTGGCCGGAGTACTGGATGTGTTTTAGGTAAATGGGTTTGCCTAGTTACACTCGCGATGTCACTATTTGATCTCCAAGATGTATGCATAGTTATCGGATCTCTAGCGACTCTCGATTTACCAATGGTCGTTGATCTGATCGGGATATATGTGTTGAAAGGACCGTACTGTACGCTACCACGACCAACTGGTTCTTGCAGGCACTATCAGTGATACATAGGGTATCATGGGGCGATGTTGCTAGGCGCTTTACCATGATCCGTTGGGCAAGCCCGAAATTGTGATTTCTGAACCACAATGGTTGTGGGCCCACGGCTAGCTGTATCTCTGAACCATTGAGGGTCACACAAGTACTGGATTCATGATTCCCGCATGGAAACTGAGCTCAATGTGTTGAGCATAGGAAGAGGATTTTAGGGAGTGCGACTTCGTAAAAGTCAACAGGGGTCAAATTGCGATTTCCCAAAGCTGATGGGCTAAACTGCTATTTTGGGCTAGATGATCTGGAAAATTTTTTTTCGCATCATAATATTCAGTTTTGGAAACTGAGTCGATCGGTCCGATCTGATCGTCGATCGGAATTATAATGAAGCCGTAGTGACAGGATTGAACCGAATGTTCATATGGACCTGGGCCTGACCCAAGTCCATTGGGCCGGTTCAAGCCCATCACTTAATTATAAATAGACTTGGTCTAGGGCTTCATGTGACATAACTACACTCTCACAAAACCCTAGCCACCCTCTCTCGGTCGCCCACTCCTCTCCCTCACATCGCCGTCGCCGGCCGCCGACCGTCGCCTTGCGCCGCCCAGTGCCGCCGCCGTGTGCCGCCACCTACGTGATCGGACTTGTTTCGATCACCGCAACGAGGAGTTTCCGTCCGTGCCAGAATCCGTCAGATCTTCTAGTGCATATTGACGGTGGAATTTTGATTCCGGTCGTGGACTTGATTAGGAGGATCTACCGCCGCCTACAATTCAAGAGCCAGTTTCCCTGTGATTTTGGTTGGAGCCAGGCGCCTAGACGCCAGCAAGTTAACGATTCGATAAACATCCTATGTATGATTATTGAATTGTATTGATGTATTGAACGTATCCCGGGGCAAATTTTTAACTTCCGCTGCGCCCCCGAGAAACGGGATCCGGATCCGCCATTGTAGCCAACATGATTTTGGTGGTTCTGAACTCCCCTTGTTTAGCTCTTTCGATTGCTACCTAGTTGAGGCTGTAGAACGACTTGAGGAAGGAAGCGTGACATTGCTGTTGGTTCGAAGTTCTTCGTGAGATCTAACCGAGCCTTCCTCTGTTTGCTGTGAGGTTTTGGGTTAGCATTTCTTGTTGATTTGAGCTCTGTTCTTGTAGTTAGTACCTGCGTGGTTGCATGGAACTTGAGTAGAGTTTTGGCGGTAGGTTTTTGAATGTACAGGTTCAGATTTAGCTGAGATTTAGATACCTGGTACAGATTTCAGTTTCAGGAAGAGTTCGGCCGTGGTTGAGGAAGCCAGGAGAGATCTGAATTGCGCCATTTGGGATTGCCGTGCCCTGTCTCGAATATGTGAGGTAGATTTGAAGGATTGAGGTATGAATTGAGCAGCCCTTACAGCTTTGAGCGTGGACATGGTTGTATTTCATGTTATGAATCTGCTGGGTTGATTCTGTGATTTACGTGAAACAGTTTGATGAATTGCTTGTGTTACATATATTCTGTTTCCACGTATTGATGTTGTATGCATTGATAATTGATTACTGAGTGACATTCATGCATACATCTTGAGCCTGATTCACAGATTGATTGACGACCTGATTGAGAGTCACGTTGTGACTAGCCGACACATGTGTCGTGCCCGAAAAGTCCAACGCTATCATAGGAGTGGTGACTGCCGAATTCGAGTGTCTACCACCGAGCTGTGATGGGCTGATGGGCCCCGATGATCAAGGACCGATGATTTCCACCGGCCGATTGGCTGTGCGTGGTATAGAGGCTCGCTTGAGTTGATTTGCCAGTAGATATGCTGGTCTTGATTCCCGATTTCCTTGATATCCTCATGCATTTCATAACTTAATTTATAGCATGTTGCATGATTAGCTGTTTTGATAGCTCTTCGTACTGAGGCTTGACCTCGTATTTCTTTTCCTGCTTTTGGGTTGTTTGGGTCTGTGTTACCCATTTGCAGGATCTTCTGGTAACCAAGCTGGACCGAGTGGAGTGCCAGCTGGTCGATCCCCATTCACTTGAGTCCCAGTCTATTTTATTATGTATTGAACCGGGGGATGCCCCGTGTTTTTATGTATTGGGGATCTGTATTTGAATTGAGATTTGAGATTACCTGTTTGATATGAGTTTGAGTCAACTCGTATTTTGACTATGAATATTTTGACTGACGATTTTGAGTTCAGGTCCCTTTTATTTCGAAAAATTTTTAAGCCCGATTTTACGCTTCCGTGATTATGTGTTTAATTGTGCTATAATCTCTGTTTGTTAGCACGGGGCCTGAAACGACAACAGCGAAGAAAACTGCCTGGCGTACTCGGCCACCCTCAAGTTCCCTTGCTTCAGGTTATCGAACTCCAGCTCACGGTTGTTATAGAAAGACTCAGGGGTATACTTATGTCGAAAAGCTGCACAGAAGCTCTCTCAAGAAATCGGAACTCCAGTCTCTCTCATGACACGAGAAGTACCCTTCCATCAGCGTTGCGCATGCTCTCTCAACTACAACACTGCTAACTTCAGTCTCCTCTCTTGCGAGTACTCCACTATGTCAAACAACTCTTCCATGTGCTCAAGCCAACCTTTAGCTAACAGACCAGCCTCGACACCAGTAAACGTCGGGGGATTCATCCTCTGGAACCTAGCCAACACTAGCTCCATATCTCCAATCTGTCGAGTCACATCATCCACGTCTACCTCAACACGTCTAGCTCGGCGACGGAAAGGTATATCCTGCTGCTCAACATCCTCATCACTGCCCGGGGCTCTAGACTCGCCATATACCTGCCTCGCAATCCTACTCATACCTCTCCTCGGCGGCTCTACCAAAACTCAGAGGTAAGAACAAGCAGATAATCACAGAGGCAAATAAGCAAATCACACAAGCATAGAGTCAGTCAAAATAAAAACTCAAACTATGTGCCTAGACTCAAGTGTGATCAAAATAAACAAGTTTATCCCAGTTTAAGATCTGATACCAAAAATTTCAGGCCACGTGCGCTAATACAACAATTAGTCACAATTATGCGGAAGCATCATAATAATATGGGCTACAAATTTTCGAAGATAGGCCTGATCCAATATCATTAAAAATACATTCATACTCAAAAAAGGGTTTAACTCAAAATTCATACAACGTACAATAACAATTAGTCACAATTATGCGGAAGCATCATAATAATATGGGCTACAAATTTTCGAAGATAGGCCTGATCCAATATCATTAAAAATACATTCATACTCAAAAAAGGGTTTAACTCAAAATTCATACAACGTACAATAAAACAAGTAGTCAATCCACTACAGATCCCCGAATAAAAATAAAGGCGCAGGACATCCCCTTGCTCAATATATTATATCAATGACACTGGGACTCAAATCAAAAATGGGATCGACCAGCTGAAGCTCCACTCTGTCCAGCCTGGTTACCTGAAGAACCTGTAATGGGCAACACCAACCAAAACAGCCCAAAACAGGGAAAATAAACGAGGTCAAACCTCAGTACGAAAAACACAATAAAAGCATCTATCATATCAGACAATGCAATATCTCAATCGTGCAAAGCATGAAAAGGGCTACCAAGAATCATCGGTAGCCAAAACCACAACGACTCAGCTGTGCAGATCTCATCAATCATCATCATCTTTTGATCTTCAGGTGTGACGACTCAACCGACCATCAGAAGGCAGTGTGGTACTCAGGCACGACGACTCAGGCGGCCACCAAAACAAAAACAACGTTGGACCTTTCAGGAGCGACGACTCAGCTGGCCGATCACAATGTGCAAAGGAATTCAGCTCTCAAAGGAATCAGGCTCAATATGTATGTGAGAATGCACAGCAGACTCATGCTTAAAATCATACATATATCTCATGCACAAAGAGATATGATCACAGAACAGCACACAATCAACACAAAGCACAACAGCTAATACACGAAGGAAATATCCCAAAGCTGATAACAAAGCTGCTAAATGTAGCTCAATTTGTAATGCCCGGGATTATGATATTAGACTTGATGATTTCGAATTTTCAGCGTTTTGAATGAAGTAGGTGTTGAGCAGCTGATAACAGAGAGTATGACGTATTCATTACGACGTCGTTTAAATTATTCGCGCGACCAGTCGCTGATGGTAAGGCAACGTCGTTTTGATAAGTTGAAACGTAGCGTGTTGATTGTAACGCTTGTGGCAGCTACTGGCAGCGATGGTGACGTATCCCATACGTCATCGTTGGGTGATTTATTGAAACTAGCTGTTGGCAGAAAAGATGACGTGATTCTTTGTCATCTGAATTGTTTCACGCTTCAGAAGTTGGTCAAGTTGAGAGAATCTGTCATCAGTTGTTGGCGCGCCGCGGCGTCGTTTTAATTAGTTGATGCGATGTCATTTTGAGGCGTGAAGAGAAATGCAATGTCTGATGGTTGCTGCTGGTTTTTTCAAAAGGAAAAGATGGTATCTATGGAGAGGAAACGTTGGTTTCTGTCGTAAGATACCTACTGTAGCAACGTCTGCTTATCTAGAACAGCAACTGGTGGAATTTAAAAAAGAGTTGAGGACTCTGGTTAGCGATATGTATGAATACAGGAATATGTTTCAGACGGTGTGTGCATATCTTATTTTGGTCGATAACTACTCAACATGACACGTGGAATTCATAGAGATTGTATGGGAACTCTGCAGGAAACAGAGATCTTCTCCAATAAATTATAGTGAAGTTAATCTTGGTAATTTTGCTACAGACACAAGAATTCTATTATGTGACGAGGCTTTAGAAGTGAGAGTTGAAGTGGTTCAAAACAGAGATAAACGAAGGTATAATTTGACATTGAGAATCAGGGATTAGAGTACTCGAGAATGATATTTCTTGAGTTATCCCGCCAAACCACATACTTGCTAGTTATTGTTCTTGATTTAAAATTTGAGATTTTCTGTGTGATCCATCACAGGTAGTGGATCTTTTATTTCGATATGAATATGATGATACGAAGAGGAAATGAATTGATTCTAATGCCAAGGTCTGAGGTGACCTTATTTTCAAAGTCAGAGTGATTTCGTTAGATGGATATCCATGTCAAGATCGTATACGAATCTTAATGGCATTGATGTGAAATAGAATCAATTCTTAGTTGAAGTGAAGGGATATGTTCAGTTTATTTTGAGTTAATATTTTTGTTATGAACTTATTTATGTTATTGCATGAAACTGTCGATTATACTGAGATAATTTCTCCCCGGAGTGTTCCGGCTGTTGTCTTGTTTTGTATGTGTGCATGATGACAGGAGGAAAGAATTGATTTGCTGGGACGTGGGTAGTGATAGTTACTACCTAGAAGAAGGGCGATCAACAATAAGATTAGAGACCTACTGTTAAGTAGATGTTGGACAAATAATTGCTAGTCTTTGTTGTATCTGGTTTTGTAATACAACTGGTCAGGAGTTATGGCCGTGAACTTATAGTGTATAAATCATTGTACAATGTATGCCCTGTTTATAAATAAACAGACTTTACAACATAATTTGAGTTTCTCACCGTTGCATATTAAGAGTTAATCAAGAATATGAGAGAAACAAGTTTTAAATAAAAAAGGTGTACGCATAAAACCAGATTCGACTTAGTAAACTCATTGGTTTAACTAGTCGCCATAATATGAGATTAAAATAATTGTGGGAAGAGAGTCTCACATCAGGTGGTATCAGAGCATCACTAAGATCTTGGATTGAGTTAGATGAGCAGGGTAGAACGAGTCTTCTTGAATGATTTATTAAATTGATTTCATTCTTGCATGGTATATGTCTTAC
The DNA here is from genome assembly GCA_001598015.1 of Dorcoceras hygrometricum. Classification (NCBI taxonomy): domain Eukaryota; kingdom Viridiplantae; phylum Streptophyta; class Magnoliopsida; order Lamiales; family Gesneriaceae; genus Dorcoceras; species Dorcoceras hygrometricum. The sequence goes on along the minus strand of KV000915.1, from coordinate 51,382 downwards.
TGTTTGGAATTTATATCGCATGATTGTGTGATGAAATGGTAAGAGTATGCCAGACAGACTCAGGAATACATGCTATCTGAAATCTGAATTGAATAGTAGCATGTATTAAATGAAGTATGAATCAGAACTCGATCTCTTGAGAAGCAGCACAATCATGTGTGCTAATCATAGGAGGGACTGAGATTTGTTATCGATTTGATGAGGAATTATGAACAAATCTGTTTGGTTTTTAGATATGCCTCCTCGACGAACAACTACCCGGCAGACAGGAACTGTTCCGCGAACAGAGCAGGGTAGTACTTCGACTGATGCGTTGAATGAAAAGGCAACCCCTATGGAAACACTGTTGAAACGATTTCAATCCTTTAAACCGCCAACATTGACAGCAACAGAAAATGCAATAGATTGTGAGAACTGGTTGGAAGATATAGAACAGTTATTTGAAGCGTTGGATTATACCGATGATCGTCGGGTGAAATTGATAATACACCAGCTGCATGGTCTTAGTAAGAGCTGGTGGGTAACGACGAGGAAAGATCATGAAAATCAGGATACGATGAGTACTTGGGCTGTATTCAAAACTGCTTTTTATCAACGGTTCTTTTCAGTTTCGTATCGGAAGGACAAAGGAGCAGAGTTTGCAAATTTGCGACAAGGGCAGCTAAACATCGAAGAATATGTTTCCAAGTTCACAAGTTTACTCAAATTTTCTCCGCACGTTGCTGTTAGCGATGAAGCTCAAGCTGATCAGTTCATAAATGGCTTGAATCCCGATGTGTTCACCTTAGTGAATGCAGGGCGACCGAATACCTTTGCTGATGCATTGAATCGTGCAAAGGGAGCTGAAGCAGGACTAATGAGACAACGAGGAGCACAGTTTGTGCCACCAGCCGCGAGACTATCGCAAGAGAAACCACAGATTCCACCACCCCCTCGATTTGATGCTGGAAACAGCAGTAGTGGAAAGAAAAATTTCTTTAAAGGAAAAGGGAAACAATTCAAGCGTTCAGGTACTAATAGCTCCTCTAGTTCAAGTGAATCTAAACAACAGAGGACTGGACAGAAATCTGGTGATTATTGTGCCAAATGTGGAGGTCGGCATATCATTGAACAGTGTAGAGGAGTGTTTGGCCTTTGCAACCTCTGCAATCAACCTGGACACTTTGCGAGGATATGTCCTCAACGTGGGTCTGGAAGTTCACAGAATACTGGAGCATCAAGATCAATGCCACTGCCAGAAAGGCAAGCATATTCTGTGCATTCATTCCAACCACAGATTCAGCATCAGGGTAGACAAGGAGGGAGCCAGACAGTGACCCAACCTCCTAAGAAACAAGCCAGAGTGTTTGCATTGATAGAGGAGCAAGAACAAGCAGCCCCTGATGATGTTATTGCAGGTAATTGCTATATTTGTAATTATCCTTCTTTTGTCTTAGTTGATAAGGGTGCTTCACATACGTTTATATCTGAGAACTTTGTTGTCTCAAATGCGTTGTCTGTTGAACCCTTAGATGAAGTAGTATCTATTTCTTCACCTCTGGGAAGGGGTTATCTTATCGATGAAATATGTTAGAAATTGTATACTACAGTTTGAGGGTCATGAGATTGAGATTAACTGTATTGTTCTTGGGTTGTCTGATTTTGATTGTATCATCGGCATAGACATGTTAACCAAGTACAGGGAAACAGTGGATTGTTTTCAGAAGTGGTTCGATTCAGACCTGAGAAAACTGATGAGTGGAAATTCTATGGTAAGGGATCACGAGCCAGAATTCTCTTAGTTTCTGTTCTTTCTATGACTAAGCTATTGCAAAAGGGAGCCGAAGGATTCCTGATTTATGAAATAGATGTGATGAAGACTAGCCCGAAACTGGTTGATATACCAGTAGTTTGTGAATTTGCTGATGTCTTTCCTGATGAGATTCCAGGATTGCCTCCATTTCGAGAGGTAGATTTCAGTATTGAGTTGATACCAGGTACACAACCGATATCGAGAGAACCTTATCGTATGGCACCAATTGAATTGAAAGAGTTGAAAGAACATCTTGAAGATATTCTTGCCAAGGGATACATTAGACCCAGTGTTCCTCCTTGGGGTGCACCAGTACTGTTTGTACGAAATAAAGACGGGTCGATGAGGTTATGTATTGATTACCGGCAACTAAATAAAGCAACGGTAAAGAATCGATATCCTTTACCCCGGATAGATGATTTATTTGACCAGTTGCAGGGTTCGTCAGTATATTCGAAAATTGACTTGAGATCCGGCTACCACCAATTGAGAGTACGAGATGAGGATATATCAAAAACTGCATTCCTAACGAGGTATGGTCATTACGAGTTCGTTGTTATTCCTTTTGGATTGACCAATGCCCCGACAGTGTTTATGAGTTTGATGAATAGAGTATTTCAGAAGTATCTTGATGATTTTGTGATCATATTTATTGATGATATTCTGATTTATTCGAAGAACCTGTGTGATCACGCTAATCATCTTAGAATTGTGTTGAGAACTCTACGAGATGAGAAATTGTATGCCAAGTTGTCGAAATGTGAATTTTGGTTGCAGAAAGTTGTATTTCTTGGCCATATTATTTCAGGTGATGGTATTTCTGTTGATCCGAGCAAGATAGAAGTCGTAATTAGCTGGCCTAGACCAACATCTGTGTCAGAAATCCGAAGTTTTATGGGATTGGCAGGTTATTACCGTCGATTTATTCGGGATTTCTCGAGTATTGCAAAACCTATTACTCAACTGACACAGAAGAATGCACCCATCATTTGGTCTGAAGCTTGTGAAGCTATTTTTCTTGAGTTGAAAAAGAGGTTGACTACAGCACCAGTTTTGACAATTCCTTCGGGTTTTGGTGGTTTTGTTGTTTATTGTCATGCTTCGCACCAAGGATTAGGCTATGTTCTGATGCAGCGAGAACATGTTATTGTATATGCTTCGAGACAATTGAAGCCACATGAAATCCGATATCCAATTCATGATCTTGAATTGTCAGCCATCGTATTTGCATTAAAGATATGGAGACACTATATATATGGTGAGAAATTTGAAATCTATTCGGATCATAAAAGTTTGAAATATCTGTTTTCTCAATCTGAATTGAATATGAGACAAAGAAGATGGCTGGATTTATTGAAAGATTTTGGTTGCGAAATCAAATACTATCCAGGAAAATCGAATGCAGCAGCAGATGCCCTTAGTAGAAAGGTTTGTGCTTTATCCTTGACCACTGTGAGTGTATCTAGTTTGATAGAAGATTGCTGTATTTCTGGATATTTATTTGAGACAGATAGGCGACCGATGAGAGTTTGTACTATCAGTGCGGAACCTGAATTACTGATTCGAATCAAAGAAGAAAAAAAGAGAGATCCGAATGTCCAGAAGTCGATTGAAATGGTTAGATCTGGACATCAATCCGAATATCGGGTAAGCGCTGATGATGTCTTGTATGTGAATAACAGACTTGTGGTTCCAGATGTAACAGAGTTGAAGCAACAGATATTGAACGAAGCGCATAGAAGTAGATTCAGTGTACATCCTGGAGGTAGAAAAATGTACAATGATTTGAGGAAGCAATACTGGTGGAAGCAAATGAAGTCTGATGTGACTGATTTTGTTTCAAAATGTTTGAATTGCCAACAGGTGAAGGCTGAGAGAAAGAAACCTACTAGTTTATTACAAAGTCTGTCAGTTCCTAAATGGAAATGGGATCATATTTCTATGGATTTCGTGACGAATTTGCCCAGATCATCCCGAGGATGTGATGCTATTTGGGTAATTATCGATAGGTTAACGAATCTGCTTGTTTTATTCCTTATCGAATGACCTATCGGCATGATCAAATGGCAAATCTCTATGTTCGAGAAGTGGTCAGACTTCACGGTATGCCAAAGTCGATCGTATCTGATCGAGATCCGAGATTCACTTCACACTTTTGGAGTAGCTTGCAACAAGCTTTAGGTACGAAATTATATTTAAGTACCGCTTATCATCCTCAAACCGAAGGACAAACTGAACGAACAATTCAGACTCTTGAGGATATGGTTAGAGCTGTGGTATTAGAGTTTGGTATTACATGGCAAGATTCATTACCGCTTGTGGAATTTTTGTATAACAACAGTTATCAGGAGAGTATTGAGATGGCTCCATTTGAGGCACTGTATGGATGAAAATGTCGTTCACCATTGTATTGGGATGATGTGTCAGAGGTACCTGAGTTGGGACCAGATTTAATCAGAGAAATGACTGAGAAAGTGAAAATAATTCAGCATAAAATGAGAACAGCGCATCATAGACAGGCTAAATATGCCTTACAGTCTGCAGCTGGCAACACAAATCTTTGTCCCCTGTCAGTATTCTTGAAAATTTTTCCTTTCAGGGGTACAATTCAATTTGTAAAACGAGGGAAATTGTCTCCATGATTTATTGGTCCTTATGAAATTCTCGAGAAGATAGGCGATCTTGCTTATCGACTTGCATTGCCTCCATCTCTTTCGGGTATACATGATGTCTTCCATGTATCTCTGCTGAGGAAATATCTGCCTGATGCATCTCATGTTATTCCTGCTGATGAAGCTGAACTTGATGAAACTCTCAGTTATTTTGAACAACCGATTCAGATACTGGATCTAAAAGAAAAGCAACTCTGAACGAAAACTATTCCCTTGGTAAAGATTCAATGGAATCGACATGGAGTTGAAGAAGCCACCTGGGAGGTGGAAGATGACATGAGACAACGTTTTCCCTATCTATTCCAATGAGGTGAGTTCTCATTGAGTATCTGCTATTTCAATATTCTTATGTGTACGGAATGTTGGTAAAAACAAAAACTGCTTGTGAGTTCGAGGGCGAACTCATGTGTTAGAGGGGGAGAAATGTAATGCCCGGGATTATGATATTAGACTTGATGATTTCGAATTTTCAGCGTTTTGAATGAAGTAGGTGTTGAGCATCTGATAACAGAGAGTATTGTTAGAGTAGATGCCCAACTAGCCAACTTGTGGCGTGTGGGTTTTATTGACTCTTGTACAAACGATCTTTATATATGATATTCGCACTTTCTAATATGGCATTCTTTACTTTCATTATGTGTGTAATGATTTACAATTGTGTTGAGTAAAGACCTAGAATACACTAAAGCGTATGTTAGATGTGATAGTGGGTATGACGGCTATCATGAAACACATCTAATAGTCGCTGTGTATTCTAAACA
>KV000915.1:0-14227 GCA_001598015.1 Dorcoceras hygrometricum | reverse complement strand
TATCTGCGATGCGAAGTACCATGTTTCATTGGTAGGGGACATTGTGATGTTCTGAGCATGCAGATAGATAGTGACCTGGTGATCTATCGAACTACCCTCGTTCGGACTTTCCTAAGTGGTTACCATTTGTCGAGTGGATAAGTCCGAGGTCTTGGTTGTACTGATTAGTCGTCACGACTCGAAACGTCATTGAGACTCTACATGATAGGCGTCTCACTTTGACCCGTTTGCCGACTCACCTGGAGTCACAAGGCATCGGGATTGGGTGAGACCCCGATGCATGTAGGAGTCGATGCATCGTTGTCGAGGATTCACCGCTCGCAGACATGCCTGGATATCCTATGCTATCTGAGGAGATAATAGTGTATAAATCTCTGGCCAGAGTACTAGAAGTGTTTTAGGTAAATGTGTTTACCTAGTTGCACTCGCGATGTCACTATTCGATCTCCAAGATGTATGCATAGCTATCGGATCTATGGCGACTCTCGATTTAATGGTCGCTGATCTGATCGGGATATATGGATTGAAAGGACCGTACTGTACGCTAACCACGACCGACTGATTCTTGCAGGCACTATCAGTGATACCTAGGGGATCATGGGGCGATTTTGCTAGACGCTTTACCATGATCCGTTGGGCAGGTCCGGAACTATGATTCTGGAGCCACAATGGTTGTGGGCCCACGGCTAGCTATATCCCTGAACCATTGAGGGTCACACAAGTACTAGATTCGAGATTCCCGCACGGATACTCAGCTCATTGTGTTGAGCATGAGAATAGGATTTCGGGAAGTGCGACTTCCTAAAAGTCAACAGGGGTCAAACCGGGATTTGATGCTGTTGAGGGGCAAAACGGTCTTTTTGCACTAGGGTTCTGAATGGTTTTTCAGATCATATTATTCAGTTTTGGAAACTGAGTCGATCGGTCCAATCTGATCGGCGATCGGAGTTACGATGAAGTCTCGGTGGTGGAGATGAACTGAATGTTCATTGTTGGACCCAGGCCCGTTGGGCCGGTCCAAGTCCATCTCTTAATTCTATTTAATGTAGAATTGGACTAGACTTAAATATTATTATTATTGTCATAACTCTCCCATATAGCTAACCCTAACCCTAAAGCATTATACACGCCGCCTCCCTCCTCTCAAACGCGCCGCCGCCGCCGCCCGCCGTGCGCCGCCGCCGCCGCCCGTTGTCACGGAAATTCGTTTCCAGAAAACTCGACGAGGAGAATCCGTTCGTGCTGATCTCGTCAGTGCTTCTAGTGTAGCCTGACTAAGGAGTCTCGGTTCTGGTCGTGGACCGGATTGGCGATAATCTACCGCAATCTACTCGGAAGAGCCGGATTCTTGTAATACCGGTTGGAGCCAGGAACAAGTGCCAACAAGGTCTCGTTTTGAACGCCCTATGAATGTTGAATTTTGAATTCTACTTTTTCGTATTGATCGTCTCCCGGCCTTTTTCTATTATTCTTCCGCTGCCTCGCCGGGGGGCGGATCCGGATCCTCAACACCACGAGGTCACTCTATCTAAGTCTATGTGTCCAAAGACTGATGAGGAGATAGAGAGTATGACACGTGTGCCATATGCCTCGGTAATAGGTAGTATTATGTATGGCATGATCTCAACTAGACCGGATGTCGCATATGCTCTGAGTGTCACGAGCCGCTACCAGGCCAACCCCGACCAAATGCATTGGAAGGCTGTGAAAGATATTCTTAAGTACTTACGAAGGACTAAGAATATGTTCATGGTCTATGGGGGTGGTGAACTGAAATTGGAAGGCTACACTGATTCTACCTTCCAATGTGACGTGGATGATTTGAAGTCTACCTCTGGATTGGTATTCATGCTCAATGGTGGTGCTGTCTCTTGGAAGAGTTCCAAGCAAGACACCATCACGGATTCAACCACTGAGGCTGAGTACATCGCAGCATCAGCTGCTGCTAAGGAGGCGGTTTGGATAAGGAATTTCGTCCAAGAGTTGGGTGTCATCCCTGATGGAGTTGGTCCAGTCCCGGTGTACTGCGACAACACGGGTGCCGTTGCGCAAGCAAAGGAGCCAAGGTCTCACCAAAGATCCAAACATATACTGAGGAAATACCACATAATTCGGGATATTGTGGCTAGAGGTGACATAGCAGTTGACAGAGTCGCCTCTCAAGACAACATTGCTGATCCACTTACGAAGCCCTGCCAGGACCGTTGTTTGAAAAACATCGCAAAACAATGGGACTGCGTTTGATGAGTAGTTGGCTATAGGGAAAGTGGGAGATTGTTAGAGTAGATGCCCAACTAGCCAATTTGTGGCGTGTGGGTTTTATAGACTCTTGTATATGACAATCTTTATTTATGAAATACGCATTTATTCATGGCATTCTTTATTTTCATTATGTTATATAATGTTAACAATTGTGTTGGATAAAGACCAATAATGCACCATATTGTATGTTAGATGTGATAGTGGATATGATGGCTATCATGAAACACATCTAATAGTCACTGTGCATTCCGAAGTCATTCCTAGTCGATTGGGTGGGGTCGTCAAAATGAGGATAAGGCCGCCCGAGCTTGAGACTAGCATCTGAGATGTGAAGTGCCATGTTTCATTGGCAGGGAACATTGTGATGTTCTGAGCATGCAGATGGATAGTGACCTGGTGATCTATCGAACTACCTTCGTTCGGACTTTCCAAGTGGTTATCATTTGTCGAGTGGATAAGTCTGAGGTCTTGGTTGTGCTGATTAGTCCTCACTACTCGAAACGTCATTGAGACTCTACATGATAGGCGCCTCACTTTGACCCGTTTGCTGACTCACTTGGGGTCATTAGGCTGCGGGATTGGGTGAGGTCCCGATGCATGTAGGAGTCGATGCTTCGTTGTCGAGGATTCACCGCTCGCCTTCATGCGTGGGTATCCTATGCTATCTTAGGGGATAATAGTGTATAAATCTTTGGCCAGAGTGCTGGATGTGTTTTAGGTAAATGGGTTTGCCTAGTAACACTCGCGATGTCTAAGATGTATGCATAGCTATCGGATCTCTAGCGACTCTCGATTTACCAATGGTCGTTGATCTGATCGGGATATATGTGTTGAAAGGACCGTATTGTACGCTAACCACGACCAACTGGTTCTTGCAGGCACTATCAGTGATACCTAGGGGATCATGGGGTGATGTTTCTAGGCGCTTTACCATGATCCGATGGGCAAGTTCGAAATTGTGATTTCGGAGTCACAATGGTTGTGGGCCCACGGCTAGCTGTATCCCTGAACCATTGAGGGTCACACAAGTACTGGATTCATGATTCCTGCATGGAAACTGAGCTCAACGTGTTGAGCATAGGAGGAGGATTTTAGGGAGTGCGACTTCCTAAAAGTCAACAGGGGTCAAATCGCGATTTCCCAAAAGTTGAGGGGCTAAACTGTAATTTTGGTCTAGGTGATCTGAAAAATTGTTTTTCGCATCATAATATTCGGTTTTAGAAACTGATTCGATCGGTCCGATCTGATCGTCGATCGGTCCGATCTGATCGTCGATCGGAGTTATGATGAAACCGTAGTGATTTAATTGAACCGGATGTTCATATGGACCTGTGCTTGACCCAAGTCTAATGGGCCGGTACAAGCCCATTACAAGTCTATTAATTATAGACTTAGGGCTACATTAATCATAACTACACAATTAAACCCTAGCCTCCACCACACATAGAGCCGCCGCCCCCCTCTTCTCCTCCACCCCACGCACGGCCGCGCCACCGCCGCGCCACCACCGTGCCGCCGCCGTCCGCTTGTCGTGTGATCGGACTTGTTCCGATCAGCTTTTTGAGGAGATTCCGTCCGTGGCCCAAATCCGTCAGATCTTCTAGTGCAGACTGATGGAGGAATCGTGTTTCCGGTCGTGGACCTGATTAGACGATCTACCGCCGCCTACAATTCAAGAGCCAGAATTCCCTGTGAATCTGGTTGGAGCCAGGCGCCTAGACGCCAGCAAGGTAACGATTCAAACATCCTATGTTTATCATTATAGTTTTAATGTATTGAACGTATCTCGGGGCATTTTTTTAACTTCCGCTGTGCCCCCGGGAAACGGGATCCGGATCCGCCACTGTCGCCAACACGATAACTACTCAACATAACACGTGGAATTCATAAAGATTGTATGGGAACTCTGCAGGAAACAGAGATCTTCTCCTATAAATTGGAGTGAAGTTAATCTTGGTAATTTTGCTACAAACACCAGAATTCGATTCTGTGACGAGGCTTTAGAAGTGAGAATTGAAGTGGTTCAAATCAGAGATAAACGAAGGTATAATTTGACATTGAGAATCAGGGATTAGAGTACTCGAGAATGATATTTCTTGAGTTATCCCGCCAAACCACATACTTGCTAGTTATTGTTCTTGATTTAAAATTTGAGATTATCTGTGTGATCCATCACAGGTAGTGGATCTTTTATTTCGATATGAATATGATGATACGAAGAGGAAATGAATTGATTCTAATGCCAAGGTCTGAGGTGACCTTATTTTCGAAGTCAGAGTGATTTCTTTAGATGGATATCCATGTCAAGATTGTATACGAATCTTGATGGCATTGATGTGAAATAGAATCAATTCTTAGTTGAAGAGAAGGGATATGTTCAGTTTATTTTGAGTTAATATTTTTGTTATGAACTTCTTTATGTTATTGCATGAAACTGTCGATTATACTGAGATCATTTTCTCACCGGAGTGTTCCGGCTGCTGTCTTGTTTTGTATGTGTGCATGATGACAGGAGGAAAGAATTTATTTGCTGGGACGTGGGTAGTGAGAGTTACTACCTAGAAAAAGGGCGATCAACAAGAAGATTAGAGACCTACTGTTAAGTAGATGTTGGACAAATAATTGCTAGTCTTTGTTGTATCTGGTTTTGTAATACAACTGGTCAGGAGTTATGGCCGTGAACTTATAGTGTCTAAATCATTGTACAATGTATGCCCTGTTTATAAATAAACAGCCTTTACAACATAATTTGAGTTTCCTTAGCTCACTGTTGCATATTAAGAGTTAATTAAAAGTATGAGAGAAACAAGTTTTAAAAAAAAAAAAAGGTGTACGCATAAAACCAGATTCGACTTAGTAAACTCATTGGTTTAACTAGTCTCCATAAGATGAGATTAGAAAAATTGTGGGAAGAGAGTCTCACACAATTCGTACCTCAAATCAGCTTCTACCTCAACAGATCTTACAAATACAAGGACGCAGCAACCAGCACAAGTATACTGCCCTAGTAGCTTCACGACGAACTCAACAGAAGCCACTACCAGCTCAAATCTGTTAAGATATCTCAATATCAACTCAAATATGAACTCATACAGCTTAAATTCTAGAGCCTCGTAGCTCACTCAGCTACCTCAACTCTACAGAGCACCACTCAGCTCTCAACAAAGCTTAAAATGGAAAGAAATCACTTACCCAAAGCTGCTAAAGAACACACGAACTACGGGTTAACCCTCACGAACACACACGAACACTGCAACAGCTTCGCGCTCCTCAATTTCGGCGACTCCAGTCTCCAAACTGGTATGCCCTACGTAGCTTTCACGACGAACTCAACAGAAGCCACTACCAGCTCAAAATCTGTTAAGATATCTCAATATCAACTCAAATATGAACTCATACAGCTTAAATTCTAGAGCCTCGTAGCTCACTCAGCTACCTCAACTCTACAGAGCACCACTCAGCTCTCAACAAAGCTTAAAATGGAAAGAAATCACTTACCCAAAGCTGCTAAAGAACACACGAACTACGGGTTAACCCTCACGAACACACACGAACACTGCAACAGCTTCGCGCTCCTCAATTTCGGCGACTCCAGTCTCCAAACTGGTATCAATCGAACGCTCTAGAGAAGACGAGCTCAGCGCTACCAATCTTGCTCCAAACGGCGGCGTAAAACGACGGCAATCGACGGAAATAGGGTTCAAATGAACAGTACCAATCGAGGGTTATCGGGGATGAAGATAAGAAATATCAAGTTCGAAATACTCTAAGTGTTGATCGACACTTAATTTAAATCCCTAGATCCAAGCTACAGTAGAAGTCAATCGCCTACAAGTCCAGATCTCATCGCTAAAACAGAAGTCTCTCAAATCTGGCATTAGCTATCATCCACATCTGACTACGCTATCTCAGATCTGCCTCTCCAACAACACATGTGTTCTACTCAAAACGGTGTCCCTACTTAAAAAAATGACGTAGCATAGAGGTCACGCTCTCGCAACAGATCCCGCTAATGCCCATCCATACTTGACCACATAAACGCTCACATCTTTTCACGCCCGCTAAACAAATTCCACTTACTAGCGTCAAATCTGAATACTAGATAGACATCGCATTACCTCTTGCAACGCCAAATCTGATTAGCACCTCAACGACAAAGTTTTTCTCCCTGCTCGCGGAAATTCACGCAAACATGCGAAGAACACATCTAAACATCCAGATTTCACTCAAATCTGAATCTCGCTAATTCCCGAGCCAGAATCCCAAAAGCTTATCTTCTTCCAGGATAGGCCTCAAATCTTGATTCTTACTGGAATCAGATCCCGATAATGAGAAACTCAAGTAGCTAATCCCAATCCAAATCTTCTTAACTAATGAATCGTACTTAAAAATTTCTAGTCCTCACAGCGGCGTCGGCGACGGTGGCGGCGTGAAGGGAGGAGGAGAAGAAAAATATAACTAGAGGGGAAAAGAGAATTCTCAACCCATAGTATCAGTTGTGAATACAACTTTTTGGTGTGAGTAAAATGAATACCACAGGCCCCCTATTTATAGATTTTCATGGGTTTGAATCAGGTTAATGGGTCTGGGTCGGGCCCAGGCCCAGTTAACATTGGTTTCAAGTCCATCGTTGTGGCTTCATCATAATCCCGATCGACGATCAGATCGGACCGATCTTCACAGTTTACAAAACTGAACATTATGATGTGAAAACAATTTTTTAGACCACATAATCCAAAATAGCAGTTGGGCCCCTATCAACTTTAAGAATAGTCATACTAGTCCAAGCTTAAGGAAATCACATTTCCACCCCTAGTTAATTAGAGGAAGTCACACTTTCATCCTTCTCCTACTATACTCAACAAATTGAGCTTAATTTCCATATGGGAATTGAGAACCTAGTGCTTGTGTGACACTCAATGGTTTAGGGATACAATAGCCGTGGGCTCACAACATTTGTGACTCCAAAAATATATTTTTGGACTTACCCATCGGATCATGGTAAAAGAATCTAGCAACATCGCCCCATGATCCCATAGGTATCACTGATATTTCTTGCAAGAACCAGTCGGTCATGGTTAGCATACAGTACGAATCTTTCAACTCAAATATCTCGATCAGATCAACGACCATTGGTAAATCGAAAGTCGCTAGAGATCCAATAACCATGCATACATCTTGGAGATCAAAATAGTAACATCGCATGTGTTACTAGGTAAACCCATTTACCAAAAACACATCTAGTACTCTGGCCAGAGACTTGTCATACTATTATCTCCTTAGATAGCATAAGATATACACGCACAAGGGCGAGCGGTGAATCCTCTACAACGAAGCATCGACTCCTACATGCATCGGGATCTCACCAAGCCTGCCACCTGATGACCCCAACTGAGTCGGTAAACAGGTAAAAGTGAGGCACCTATCATGTAGAGTCTCAATGACGTTTCGAGTAATAAGGACTAAACTATACAACCAAGACCTCGGACTTAATCCACTCGACAAATGATAACCACTTGGAACATCCGAACGAGGGTAGTTCGATAGATCACCAGGTCACTATCCATCTACATGCTCAGAACATCACTATGTTTCCTACCAATGAAACGTGGTACTTCGCATCGCAGATGCTAGTCTCAAGCTCGGGCAGCACTTATCCTCTTTTGGACGGCCCAATCGACAAGGAACAAGTTTAGAATAACAGTGACTATTAGATGTGTTTCATGATAGCCATAAAATCCACTATCACATCTAACATACACTATAATGCATTCAAGGTATTTATCCAACAATTTTAATCATATAATGGAGATAAATAATGCCATAAAATAATGCGAATTTCATAAATAAAGATCGTTATACATAAAGTCAACAAGAACCCACACGCCACAAGTTGGCTAGTTGGGCATCTACTCTAACAATTTCCCACTTGCCATAAAGCCAAGTACTCATCGACGTAGTCCCATTCCTTCACGATGTTTTTCAAAAAATGTTCCTGAAAAGGGCTTCGTAATTGGATCAGCAATGTTTTCTGCAGGGGCGGCTCTCTCGACTGCTATGTCACCTCATGCCACAATATCTCGGATTATGTGGTATTTCCTCAGTATGTGTTTGGATCTTTGGTGAGACCTAGGTTCCTTTGCTTGTGCAACAGCACTCGTGTTGTCACAGTACACCGGGATTGGACCAACTTTTTCAGGAATTACGCCCAACTCTTGGACGAAATTCCTCATCAAAACCGTCTCTTTAGAAGCAGCTGATGCTGCGATGTACTCAGCCTCAGTGGTTGAATCTGCGATGGTGTCTTTCTTGGAACTCTTCCAAGAGACAGCACCACCATTGAGCATGATACAAATCCAGAGGTGAATTCGAGTCATCCACATCGCATTGGAAGCTAGAATCAGTGTAGCCTTCCAATTTGAGCTCACCACCCCCATAGACCATGAACATATTCTTATTCCTTCGTAAGTATTTAAGAATATCTTTCACAGCCTTCCAATGCATTTGGCCAGGGTTGGCTTGGTAGCGGCTTGTGACACTCAGAGCATATACGACATCCGATCTAGTCGAGATCATACCATACATAATACTACCTATTTCCGAGGCATATGGCACACGTGCTATACTCTTTATCTCCTCATCAGTCTTCGGACAAATTGACTTAAATAGAGTGGCCCCGTGGCACATAGGTAGGTGTCCTCTCTTGAACTCTTCCATAGAGAACCTCTTAAGTATGACTCGATGTAGGTTGCTTGGGTGAGTCCGAGCATCCTTTTCGATCTATCTCTATAGATCTGTATTCCCAGAATATAGGATGCTTCACCCATGTCCTTCATCAAGAATATACTAGACAACCATACTATAGTTGACTGCAGCATTCCTACATCATTCCCAATGAGTAGAATGTCAACAACATAAAGCACAAGGAATGTCACGGCATTTTTAACTACCTTCTTATACACACATGGCTCCTCGGGATTCTTGATGAAACCAAATTCTTTAATTGTTTCATCAAATATCAGGTTCCAACTTCTTGATGCTTGCTTGAGACCGTAGATTGATCTCTGAAGTTTGCATACTTTATGCATACTTCCTACGGCTGTGAAACCCTCATGCTGCATCATATAGATCTCTTCCTTAATGTTTTCGATAAGGAACGCAGTTTCACATCCATTTGTAATATCTCATAGTTGTACCGTGCGGCTATGGCTAGCAGGATTCTAATTGAACATTGCAACTGGTGAAAAATTTGCATCATAGTCAACACCTTTCCTTTAAGTGTAACCTTTTGCGATCAGTCACGCCTTGTAGGTCAATACCTTACCATCAGGCCCAAGTTTTCTTTTATATCCATTTGCAACCAATAGGAACTATTCCTTCGGGAGGATTCACAAGAGTCTAAACTTGGTTTGAATGAATTGAGTCAATCTTAGATTGCATTGCTTCAAATCTCAAATTAGAATCAGTATTGGAAATTGCCTCCTGGAAGGTTCTTGGATCACATCCAATTATTTGATCATTTTGATTATCTTCAAGCAGGAAACCATATCTAACAGGAGCCCTAGGAACCCTTTCAGATCTCCTAGGTGTGTCCATATCAAGGATTGGCTGTTGAGGTGTGGGAGATTCACTTGGTACTTCAGTTGGTTCTCGAACTTCTTTGAGTTCTACTATCTTGACTTTTCTATCAAGTAGAATTCCTTTTCCAGAACGGTGGCATTTCTAGAAACATACAATTTTGTTTCATTGGGATTGTAGAATCAGTATCCAATAGAATCTTTTGGATACCCAATGAATTAGCATAAGATGGATGTATTATCCAGCTTATCTCCCACTGTCTGCTTCACGTAAGCATCCCCAAATCCTCAAGTATGAGTACTTGGGTGGCTTGCCCATCCATATCTCATATGGAATTTTATCCACTGCCTTGGTCTGGACATTTGATGGTCCCCGGAAATAGGATCACTAAGCAAATAGGAGTTCAGAAGGGGGGGGGGGTTGAATGAACTCCTTCGATTTTTCTATTTCAAAGTTCTTTTAAAATGTTTGGATCTCAGTTATAAGCAAACTTCTCAGCCAACAAAATATGTGCGGAAATAGGCCGATTCATTTGTGAACAATGAACAATGCGCAACACAAAATAAATGCGTAAATAAGAGATTGAGTCGAGAGTTTGTTTCTGGAAGTTCGGATATGAATATCCTACGCTCCCCTTCTTCCTCCTCGGAAGGTAGCACTAAAAGACTTTGATGTGTGTAGCCTTTCTACAAACACCCGCTCCCGTAACCCGCAGCTACGAGAACTCCTAGCGCTTTACAACACTGACGCAGACTTCGCTGCTGGTTTACAATGCTTTGAACGAAGTGAAAGCTCTGTTTGAATTTTGGCAGCGTTACAGCAAAGATAATAAGCGATGTTGTTTTCTTCAAAGCCTCTGCTGATATTTATAGGCTTCGGCTGTAATGGTAACATTAACTCTCCAAAGGAAATAAATCCCGTTTGAATTACTGCCAAAATAGTACACCGTAATCTCTGCTCCACTGCAAGGTCAAACGCTCATCCACAGAGCCAATTTGTCTTCTTTCCATTTTTGTGCAAGCATAGAGAAACGGCCACTGTACACTGTACTATTCACCCAAAATAGTACCTAACTTGTTCCCTTCATTCCAGGCAGCTGTACGATCCAACAAATCTTTTCCTTAAGAGCAAACGATCGTATTTGAAATACTTTGAACTTGCGCCTGAAATTACTTTGGAAACCAGCACTAAAATCCATCGTCATTGTCAAAAACATCGACTGGAAAAACGCTTAGAAGAATTCTCCTGCTGATATGCGTACGCGTTTTTCCATCTGCTGATTCCTTTCGCAAAAACAATGTCGTGTCAACTTATTCAAGTGACGCCGTTTTGTTATCTTGAAATACATCTGCTGGTTAACACCAAGTAGTTCATCTGCTGGATTGTCAAAAGGAACGCTTCTGCTGAATCAATCCAAACGCTGTCGTTCCAACTAAACCAAACGCTGTCGTATCGCAATCTCTAACAAATAGACTAAACCAACTGCTGAACTTCTTCAACACATTATCTGCTGAAATCTTCATCTGCTGAAACGAAACAGTGCACTCCACGACGTCGTCCTAACTTATCAAAACGCTGTCGTTTACCAATCCTTAGCAAAACACGCTGAAACACAAAACTGCACTCGCTGGTCGAGACAACAACATCTGCTGATTGCTCTTGAAGAATCTTTCTGCTGAACTACTTCCGTTCAACTGCTGATCTCATACCATCTGCTGAAATCTCACGAAAGCTCCAACTGCTGAAATACCACTGTAGATAAATAAAACTCCTGCGACAACCGATTGTCCAATTGCAACTAGTCTTATTTTTGTTATCACCAAAACTAATAAAATATTGTCCTAACAATTTCCCCCTTTTTGGTGATGACAAAACTTCAGCAGCCGAGACAAAAGATATGCAAAAATAAATTGCACACTATCTGCTGGAAAACAAATTTTATTGACCAACAAAAATTGCACATAGGATGTGTACAAAGAATATCAGCAAATAATCAGCCGAAAAGAAAATCTAATCTCTTCTTCTTCTCTTCAACGACTTAGCTTCTTTTCTTCTTCTTTACCTGTCTCTCTCTGCTGCTTCTTGACTCATAGCTCTGTTGGCATCAGCATCTAATATTGTCTGAACAATTCGCCGCTGAGTCATTTGAACTCTTTGCTCAAATGATGGAGTCACTGCACTGCCTTCTTTTTGAGTATTCGCAGGCTTTTGAAGTCCTCGGCTGCCACTTTCCCCCTTTTTGTCAGCACTGCCCCTATGAATGTAGTCAACAAGCTCACTGAGCTGGGCATGAATAACATTGTGATTTTCCTGTGCTGAACTTTGGAATTCAAGAAGTTGGTGGGAAAGGGCTTCCTTGGTGGCCTCAGCGTCCTTTTGAATATCATTTACGCGCTTGGCCATGATGTCCACTTTCGCATTAACAGCATCCACTACTTGATGAACATCCGCTAGTCCTTGAAAGATAGAAGCATTCTGAGTGAGGACATTCTTGCGGAATTCGTTGAAGCGTATAGTCTGGACATCATCCATAGTGCGACCCTCTTGACGTGCTTCCTGAGATAAAGATTTGAAAACTGCGGCTTGATCGCTCAGGGAGTCACGCACATTCTGTTCAAGCTTGTGCATCCTGGAAGAAATGTCGCTCTGAGACGCAAAAATCTGTTCCGAGAGAGCAGCCTGAAAATCAGCAAACACAGCAGAAAGATCTGGAGAAATAGTCGGTCGAGAAGACGCAGTCGCATCAAAATCTGTTTGATCAAAATGAAGCGACGAAGAACTGCTGGAAGAAGAGGAAGACTGCTGCTGCTCCAAAGTAAGCTGTACACTGGGAGCAACTGCAAAAGAATTCTGAATACTCTGAAAACTTCGCAAAACTGTCCTATCCAAAGCTATAGAAGAGAGAAACTCTGAGATATCGGTACTCGGCAACCAACTGAATAAACTCATATTGACAAAAACGGAACAAAATTGTGAAACTCTGACAGCAAAAACTGTAGGCTGGGTAGGAGCAAAACTGGAGACTGATTCACTCAACTGCAAAGACCTGCAAGATCGAATAGAACCAACTGGTAGAAGTCTCTGCGCACAAAACTCAACAGCCTCCAAGCATACATCTGCCCACCGCTTCCTCAACAGCTTGAAAAATACACTCATTGAAGGAAGAGTGTCATCGTACTGCCGCTGTCGGGGAACTTCAGTAGAAATGATCCGCTTGGGAATCTTCACCCATCTATCAGCACAAAACTCCACCGCCCCCAATCCATCAATAAAAAGCATTCTCCTGATCCAGCACAACGATCGAGTGTTTGAATTTGATCTGGCAATAACAGCGCCTCGATCGCGTGGACTCCCCTCAAACACCGAAGAGCAACAAGGCTTAGTCCATGTAAGACCAAGAATTCGTGCCTCCTTTGCTAAATCCTCTAATAAAGAAAGATGGAGGTCCGCAAGCAGCTCTATCACTTGAATATCCACAGCTGAAGATCCTAAAAAGATACCTGCATCAGATTTTGGTTCAAACGCTGTTAGATGCTTCTTACCATTGTTGTGAATGAAACATTTGCATCCAAACACCCTGAAATAAGAAATATCAGGCTTCTTGCTATTCCAAATCTCATAGGGCGTTTTATCAACCATCCTATTTATCATTGATCTGTTCTGAGTATAGCATGCTGTATTAACTGCTTCTGCCCAAAATTTTTGCGAAATGCCTGAATAAGCAATCATGGATCTAGCAGCTTCTTTTAAAGTACGATTTCTCCTCTCAGCTAGGCCATTTTGCTGAGGAGTTCTAGCTGCTGAAAGCTCATGCTTTATTCCAATGTCATCCAGATAAGAGGATAATTTTTGATTTAAAAACTCTGTACCTCGATCACTTCTTATCCGGTTGACTGTACAAGATTTATCATTTTGTAAACGTTTCAAAAGCCTAATCAACTGGTCAACGGTATCTGATTTTGCTTTTAAAAACACCACCCAAGTATATTTTGAAAACTCATCAATGACAACTAGGGTGTAGTTCATTCCCCCTAAGCTGGTTATAGAAACAGGACCAAAAAGATCCATATGCAAAAGCTCTAAGCTTCGGGAAGAACGTTTACCGCCTTTTGATTTGAAAGTAGATTTGATTTGTTTTCCCAGTTGACAAGCAGCACAAATCTTGTCCTTTGAAAAAGTTATTTTTGGCAGGCCAGAAACCATCTCATGCGTGCTCAATTTAGCAATAGTTTTGAAGTGCAAATGGTTCATTCGCTGGTGCCACAACCAGCTCTTGGAAGAGCCAGCTGCTAGACACAAATGTTCAGACTTCACTTGTTCTAACCAGTTGATAACATAAGTGTTCCCAGAACGCTTACCCACCAACACAGTTAGACCAGTTGAGGTC
>KV000914.1:575710-737322 GCA_001598015.1 Dorcoceras hygrometricum | reverse complement strand
TTTTGGATAATTCAATAAAGTTACTTTATAAATCCAATGTTGTTGGGAATGGTACAATGATTGATGATCTTTTCTCAATTTCTTTACAAAACAATCGTAACACTACTATGCATGTTCACGCGGGTATTAAAAGATGTGTTATAAACGATAATTTTTCTATTTTGTGGCATTGAAGACTAGGACATATCTCCATTGATAGAATTAAGAAATTAATAAAAGATGGAGTACTTAATACTTTGGATTTTACTAATTTCAAGACTTGTGTTGACTGCATTAAGGGCAAGCAGTAGGATAATATATCATACTATATTTCCTAATTTACCACAGGATTAAGGAAATTAATCTGATAGTTTTAATCAAAAATTTATAAAAATTCTAATAGAATTAAGACTTTAGCCCACATGCAAGTTTTATGATGCTTAGATTTTTTTTTCCATGATTTACATTGGTAAACATGATTTTAACTCAAAACATTTAGTGATAAGCATGTTATTTATTTATTCTATGCAGTACAACATGTTAATTTATCTGATAAGCATTGTGATATCCCCGAACTTAGGGTTGATAATTACAAAGTTTGGAAAGAACGAGTTCTCTTTCATTTAGGGTGGTATTATGCCATAAGGAAAGACGAACCCACGGCTATTAATGAATTTAGTGAACCTGATGAGATTGCTCTTTATGAGAAGTGGGAGCGATCTAATCGCCTCTGCGTTATTTTCATAAAGATAAAAATCTGTACCGGTATTCGTGGTTCGATCGAAGGGCATGACAAAGTCAAGGACCTAATTAAGGCAATTGATGAACAATTTGCAACTTCAGACAAGGCCCTTGCAAGCACCCTGATAATGGAGTTCTCATCACTTAGACTCACTAGTGTGAAAGGTGTGCGAGAGCACATCATGTAAATGAGGGACATAGCGGCTCGGCTGAAAACACTTGAGGTGGATATATTTGATAACTTTCTTGTGCACTTCATTTTATGCACTTTTCCACAGCAATATGAATCTTTCAAAATCTCTTATAACACACATAAAGATAAATGATTACTCAATGAATTATTGACCATGTGTGTTCAAGAGGAAGGAAGGTTGTTGATGCAAACCAGTGAAAATGTTCTTTTAACTGTACAAGGGAAGTCTTCCAAACAAGCCAAAGTCAAGGGGAAGGTGAAAGGAAAACTTTCACCCCAACCTGACATTAAGAAAGAATCCAAGTGTTTCTTCTGTAAAAAGAAGGGACACGTGAAGAAGGATTGCACTAAATTTAAGGATTGGCTTGAAAAGAAAGGTATTCCTATCTCTTTTGTTTGTTATGTGGAAAAGACTTTTTATGTTCCTAGTTTTTCTAGGAATTTAATTTCAGTTTCAAGTCTTGTATCGTTTGGATATTCCTTCCAATTTTTGGATAATTCAATAAAGTTACTTTATAAATCCAATGTTGTTGGGAATGGTACAATGATTGATGGTCTTTTCTCAATTGCTTTACAAAACAATCGTAACACTACTATGCATGTTCACGCGGGTATTAAAAGATGTGTTATAAACGATAATTTTTCTATTTTGTGGCATTGAAGACTAGGACATATCTCCATTGATAGAATTAAGAAATTAATAAAAGATGGAGTACTTAATACTTTGGATTTTACTAATTTCAAGACTTGTGTTGACTGCATTAAGGGCAAACAGACAAACAAATCTAAAAAGGGTGCCAAGAGGAGTACTACATTATTAGAAATCATACATTCAGATATATGCTGTCCAGACATGGATATGCATAGTCCGAAATATTTCATCACCTTTATTGATGATTACTCACGATACATGTACATCTACTTGCTTCATAATAAGAACGAAGCATTGGATGCCTTTAAAATTTTTAAGGCTGAAGTAGAAAAACAATGTGATAAACAAATAAAGATCGTGAGAACTGATAGAGGTGATTAATATTATGGTAGATACACTGAGAATGGACAAGCTTTAGGTCCTTTTGCGAAGTTTCTTCAAGAAAATGAGATTGTTGCCCAATACACTATGCCTGGTTCTCCGGACCAAAATGATGTGGCTGAAAGAAGAAACCGAACTTGAATGGACATGGTTAGGAGTATGCAAAGCAACTCCAAACTTCCTAAATCCTTGTGGACAGATGCTCTTAAAACGGCAGTGTATATATTAAACCGAGTTCCAACCAAGGCCGTCTCAAAGACCCCATTTGAATTATGGAAAGGTTGGAAACCGAGTTTGCAACATATACGCGTTTGGGGATGCCCGTCTGAAGTAAGAGTTTATAATCCACAAAAAAAGAAACTAGACCCAAGAACTATAAGTGGATATTTTATTGGGTATGCCGAACAATCCAAAGGGTATAGATTCTATTGTCCATATCATAGCACTAGGATTGTGGAATCAAGAAATGCCAAATTTCTTGAGGATGACTTGATTAGTGGGAGTGAAAGTTCCCAAAATATAATTATTGAGAATGATCACATTAATGATCAACCCTCTTATTCAAGAGATCCATTGGTCATTCGCACCCCTCAAGATCCAATGGGTGTTGAACAACCAATACATGAGAATCCACAGAATGCTGATAACAATCTAGACGATCATATTGTTCAAGTGGAACAAGGGGAAAATGTTGATCGGTCTGCTGACCAACACACTCTCCAAAGTGACACCTTAAGAAGATCAACTAGAATAAGGAGATCAGCAATACCTAGTGACTATTTCGTGTATCTGCAAGAATCGGATTTTAATGTTGGAGCCGATAGTGATCCTGAAACATTTTCACAAGCCATAAGTTGTAGTGAATCAAACTTGTGGTACGATGCTATGAATGAAGAAATGAATTCTATGGCATCGAACGAAGTCTGGGATCTTGTTCAGTTGCCTGATGATGCTCGAACCATTGGATGCAAATGAGTCTTTAAGACAAAGAAAGACTCATCAGGCAACATTGAAAGATATAAAGCAAGACTCATTGCTAAGTGATTCACACAACGCTCGATTATGAAGAGACATTCTCTCCCGTCTCAAAGAAGGATTCTCTTCGCATTATTATGGCATTAGTTGCACATTTTGATCTTGAGTTGCAACAAACGGATGTGAAAACAGCATTTCTCAATGGTGACCTAGAGGAAGAGGTTTACATGAAACAGCCTGAAGGATTTTCCTCTAGTGGTGGTGAGCACTTGGTGTGCAAGCTTAAGAAATCCATATATGGATTGAAACAAGCATCCCGTCAATGGTATTTAAAGTTTCATGATGTCATCTCTTCATTTGGTTTTGTCGAGAATGTCATGGATCAATGTATATACCAGAAGGTTAGTGGGAGAAATATTTGTTTCCTCATTCTGTATGTGGATGATATATTACTTGCAACCAATGATAGGGGTTTGCTATATGTGGTGAAACAATTTCTATCTAAAAACTTTGATATGAAGGATATGAGTGATGCATCTTATGTAATCGACATCAAGATACATCGAGATAGATCTCGTGGGATCTTAGGATTATCTCAAGAAACCTATATCAGAAAAGTTTTAGAGAGATTTCGGATGCAAGATTGTTCACCTCGTGTGGCTCCTGTTGTGAAGGGCGACCATATCAATTTGGACCAATGCCCGAAAAATGACTTTGAAAAAGAACAAATGAAAAACATTTCTTATGCTTCTGCTGTCGGAAGCTTGATGTATGCTCAAGTTTGCACTAGACCTGATATTGCATACATAGTTGGAATGTTGGGGCGTTATCAGAGTAATCCAGGTTTAGACCACTGGAAAACTGCAAAGAAAGTGTTGAGGTACCTTCAAGGGACCAAAGACTACATGCTTATGTTCAGAAGAACTCACAACCTGGAAGTCATTGGCTATTTTAATTCAGAATATGCTGGCTGCATGGACTCAAGAAAATCCACTTCAGGATATATTTTCTTGCTAGCCGGTGGAGCTGTATCTTGGAGAAGTGCAAATCAATCTTTGACTGCTACTTCCACTATGAAGGCTGAGTTCGTATCTTGTTTTGAGGTCACCTCACATGGTGTTTGGATGAAGAGTTTCATTTCTGGTCTTAAAGTTGTGGATTCAATTTCTAGACCATTGAGGATATTATGTGATAATTTAGCTGCTGTCTTTATGGCTAAAAACAATAAAAGTGGGAGTCGAAGCAAACACATCGACATAAAGTACTTAGCCATAAGAGAACGTGTTAAAAATAAAACAGTGGTAATTGAGCACATTATCACTGAATTGATGATTGCCGATCCTTTGACTAAGGGCATGCCACCGCAAAAATTTAAGGATCATGTAGACAGAATGAGACTAGGTTCCCTTATGTAATTATTGTTGTAAGAACAATTATCAGTTATTAATGAAATTCTATTACGATGTTTCTCATATTTTGTGTACAAATTCATTGTTTGAGAAATAGCACTAAAGTTGGACCTTGAATAAACATGAGGTTTATTCATTAAGTTATATCTGTAGAGGAACATAATACATCGTGATACATTGAAGATAATACTCGATCTTAGGGGACTTATCGCCATGAATCGTGTATTTTGTTTACTCATTTAGTGATGATGGATACATATGTGCCAAGTGGGAGACTATTAGAAATATTTTTATCCGGATATCAAAAATATTATCTCATTAAGTGGCACATATAGATTTTGATTGAGATTTGATCATGCACATCTTTTTTATCTTTATTAAGTGATAAAATATTGAAAGATTTAGATGTGCACGATCTATAAGAGTTTGAATCAATCAAAATACCTAAAGATGTATCTTATCGAGATTTGTCACAATCTTGATAGATTTGTTGATGTCACAAATAATTTATAAATAGTGGCTCTGGGTCCCTAAGCACACACACCGTAAATCATTCACACCATCTATTGTGAGGTCTGGAATGCTTAGAAGACTCTATAGCAATTCAGTTCGTTGCTCGTACTGTTTAAAGTTCCGCATCAAAATCAATGGCTGGAGGTAATTCTTGATCCGTTTTTCGCATTCAATATCATGTTATTCAGTCAAACATTATTTAATTCTTACAAACTTCCCAACAACGTCCCCGTCCCATGTCCTTTCATACAACGATTTTCTTTTAACCATCTTATTTTCCCATGTCTTGCTCTTTATTGGACGTATCTAGTTTTTGCCCTCTCATACTTCTCACACCTTTTTCTCTCTTACTCAGTTAAAACCTTAATCTCAAAACAATTGTTTCAAAAGTAATGATATTATGGATAACTTATTGTTAAAAATAGAGTACTCTGAGCATTATTAGATTGTATGAGTATTCATATTTTTTTCCTTATATATATAGTACTTGTATTTTCCAAAGTTAGCTTATTAATGGACTAATCCTTGTATAGGTTGCAGAACACTTGGTCCATACAGGTTAAATCAAGGAATGTGTATGGATATATAGGGATTTAAGGGAGATGACTTATATAATAGGACGATTCCCAGAGCATACCCTCACAATATTTTCAGTGGTGAATGTGCTCAATACGGGAATCAAACCCGTGAAACCGGATAGGAAAATCTCACATCATCTCAAATTTTACCAATTCGTCTGTGCCCCTGTGACAAATAATATTTATTTGTTTGCACGATGTATGGTATATGTCAGGATGTTTAGCTACAAATTCTTAATTAGTTGAAGTCAAACCGTGAATGCCAATCTAATTGTTTGATATAATGCGTAAAACAAAATTTTTGATTTATGTTATTTTTGTATGTTTTATTTGTCAAACGTGCATAAATCCGTTTTTCAAGTTATGATGTTTGGTAAAATTAGCTCATTAAAAGATTAACATATTTATAGTTCAGAAACCTTTTAGCTTATATACTTTAAATCGAGGGATATGTACGGATAGATAGTGATTTTGGAGAGATTAATCATGTAACAGACCGACTCCAGAACATCGAGCGTATGATAATGCTAGTAACGATGACGTGTAACATGAGAAAACGAAATAAAGCTATTTTCCTAAGTAAATAAAATGTTAGACTCGTGATACTAAGACCCTCAAGTTTAACAAAATCGGATATTATAGATATATAAATAAATCATTACTTATTTATATATTATATCAATACATTAAATAAAAATTATAATATTATACTTAATTTTTTAATTTACATTTATTAATTATTTAAAAATGTTAGTTTTGTGATTTATATTTTATCATCTCATCCAAATATGTCAAATCAAATTAACCATGTTATCATATATCAAATTTTATCATACATCTCACTCTGATATTTTAGTACTCACGCCATTTTTATCCTATTCATCCAAGTAAGTTGACACAAAGGAAACTAATGTACGAATAGCCAAATACTACTAGTATCGAAATTTTAGATTGGATAAATCATATTATTCCAAATAATTTATGGAAATTGAATCAAAGGTACACCAGGTTGGAGACTAAGTTATACCTCACACGTCTGCATCTAAAAAATTATGGAAAATGTTATATATACAATTTGGATTACAAATTGAATTACATATTACCTTTTGACCTATATTTAAAATATTATTTTCTAGTTCTAGAGCTTATTTGAAATCCAGTTGGCCCACTTCTTTCATTCTTTTCCCAGTAAAAGCCGTAGAAATCGCCTTCTTAAACTGCGATTTACAAATCGAAGTTTCGAATATCCGTAACGTACGCAGAGTGAATCTTTGATTCACACAGATTTCCCGCGTCATCTCTATCCCCGCAGATGCACACGAAATGAGCTAGGCTTTTCGGGTTGATTCAATAACATGAACGTGAAACGAAATCGAAAGTCTAAGAAGCCGCACACGCCTCCGAATGTTGGTTCTATAAAATTCCCCAAATCCCTGCTCAGTTTTTCAAGTTGCGTGTTTATCTGAAGGATTTTTGTTCTATTTCATTGATGTTTGCAGCTGCTTCTGGAGGAGGTAATTGGATTGACTGCTAAAAATGGCAACGGTTTGGCAGCAAGCGTTTCGAGTTCAAAGTTCGCCTATATCGCTGGTTGTGTGGTGGTCCTGTATGACCTCGATTCTGGAGCTCAATCGCAACTCATGGTGTCTAATCGAAAGACCAAACCGTTGAGCTGTGTTGCTTTATCCTGTGATGCAAGTGTTGTTGCAGCTGGAGAGGTATGCTTACTCGACCTTTGTCTGGACATATAGATTTACAATCTCACGGCAGTATATTTGACTGTCCTGAATGTAGAAGTGGATAGAGATACATTTTCCGTATTGAAATGATATTGGGCATGAAAACATTATTCTGATGTATAACATTTATCTCGTACCTTTTATTTATATTAACGTAAAATGTAGATCAGACGCCTCGATTGAAATGAATCTATACAACATTTTATTCGGCGGAGTAAATACAAAGAGAAAAAGTTAAAGCCGCCATGATAAGTTCAAACTATCTCAGAACAAGTTCATTGGTGGAAATTAAAAACCAATCGATTTGGATGGAAGATTGATCCTGTAAACTTTTCTAAGGGTCCCTTTGACCATCTATAGTGGTGAAAAAAGAAGGTGGTTAGGCCTTTTCTCCTTTCCTGATTTTTTTTTGGGTAAAAATAAACAGTACCGATATAGAAGACGTTATTCTTTTTAAAAATATCTGCATAGCGTTACCATACTTGCATGGAAGATGTTACTCTAAATATGCTGTTTCGAATGTCACAGGATTAGAAATGGACTTCTTATATCAATTTTTATTCATAACCAATCTCTCTGTCTCTCTCGTGCCAAAAAGTTTGCCGGTAATGTTCTCCATATTTCACTCGCATGTTGTTGCAGAGAGGTCATCAACCTGCAGTGCTAATATGGGATCTCAAGACCTTATCGCTTTCTTGTGAACTCAAAGGCCATCAGTATGGTGTGGCGTGCATCTCTCTTTCATCTGATGGTTAGTCACCAGTCAATTAATTGAATGAATTTTCCTAGTTATCCTCCACAAACTCATCATTCTCATATTTTTACAGGTAAACACCTAGTTTCTGCTGGATTTCCCCGTGATGAATATATCTGTCTCTGGAATTGGCAGAGAAAGACTTTAGTCACAAAAGTTAAAGAATCTTCACTTTCTTCTACTGTTACATCTATAGCCTTCTCATCAGATGCAAAATTCTTGCTCACTGCTGGAGGGAATGACTTGAAGTACTGGAAAATTGGCTGGTCTGCACGATCTCGTGCAAGTTTTAAGTCCGTGACGTTGGCCATGCATAAGAAACTTGATTTTGGTCATTGCAAAGATGGGTTATTTGTTGCTGTTGCATCTCCCTGCAGGTCCAGTCAAAGCTCTGGAAATCATATTCAGGCTGGTGAACTACCTTTCTATGTTTTGACGAATAAAGGTAAACAAGTGTGCTTCAGTCCATAAGTGGAGCAGCATGTCAAATGGCTTAGCATTCTTTCCAGCTGTCATTATCTCTTCTCCTTTTGTTCATAGGAACATTATGCAGCATTTATCCTGGTTCATCAACCATCAAATCTGTGGAATTACAGGTATTAAGTTCTTGTAACCACTTAGTGTACCTCTTAAAATTGATATCAACACAAGTAGGTTCATCCACCTACATTTTTTAAAAGTCAGAAGCTTTTGATATAAGCAGTTATGTTGTATTTTGCTCACACGTCGGGAAAAAACTTGTCTATTAGAATCTCTCAGATGCCAATGGCTCTCTTATTTTTTGTTATCCAAGTTCAGGTATAGTGGTTTTAGAATTTAACTAGTCCTGTGCTACATAATGCTAAAGGAATTTGATGTAACCGAATTTTGTCCAGCCGAAGAGCCGATACCACCTCGGGATGTAAGGTCGGGTGGTCGGGAGATCTGGGGGTCTGGAGCTCTGGAGGGTAGTTCCTCAGGATGCCTCGGGATGTAAGATCGGGAGGTCGGGAGATCTGGAGGTCTGGAGATTTGGAGCTCTGGAAGGTAGTTCCTCAGGATGCCTCGGGATGTAAGGTCGGGAGATCTGGAGCTCTGGAGCTCTGGAAGGTAGTTCCTCACGATGCCTGCAGCCATAATCACAGGTCAGAGGGCGCCGGAAGTGTGTCCGGTGAAGCCCCTACGATGCTTATTTCAGGCAGGATGCGAGAGCAAAAGAGAATATGTGCTGGGGGCGAGTGAATGCCAGAGAAAATATCCGTCCAGAATGAGGGAGCATACCTGGTATTTATAGAGGGGCTAGGCGGTTGAGAGGAGCATATCCTGCGAATATTCGCCTACAGCGGGTATCTCGGACGAGATATTCTCCGTGATCCTCGGTAAGATCTTCCGTGATCCTCGACGATCTTGTCGTCCAAATAAAGAAAGACGTATCGTCCGTGGATTTTTTAAATAAGGAAAGACGTATCCGGGTTGTATTCTGGTAGATATGACACTATTCTTGGGAAACACTCCCGATCTGAGCACAAGTCCTCGGATGACTCCTCGAGCTTAGCGGCATGGTCATCTCGGGTCAAGAGGTCTTCCTGCAAGAGGTCTTCCTGCAAGAGTTGATGTCACCTTGGGTGAGAGGTCTTCCTGCAAGAGTTGATGTCACCTCAGGTGAAGAGGTCTTCCTGCAAGAGGTGAGGTCTACCTGCCAGAGGTCTTCCTGGAAGAGCTGAGGTCTTCCTGCCAGAGGTTTTCCTGGAAGAGTTGAGGTCTTCTTGCCAGAGGTCTTTCTGCCCGAGGTCTTCCTGGAAGAGTTGAGGTCCAAGATGGAAGATCACCTAGTGGCGTTTTTGTTTTTAAGAGAAGCTCTTTCCTCGGGTCCCGATGTGGAAAATAATAGTGGTATCAATATTAATTGATTGGTATTGAAAACGATAATATAATGTGGAACAAAATCCGTGTAAATTTCATTCGAATTTAACATAGATATTCGTTCATTCTAAGAAAAAACTCTTAACCATAGATATTCAATTTTACTAGTTGAGCAATTACCGCTCCTTTGTTTCACACAAAGTCTTGTGTGGTCACACGAGTTATATTTCGTGAATAAATCACATTCATGAAAAAGAATTAATTTTTCTGCTAAAAGTATTACATTTATTCATAAATATGAGATTGATCGAAAAATCCTCCAAATTGACCCGACAAATTATTAATTTTTATGTAAAAAATATTATGTTTCACATTAAATATTACTATAGCCAATAGACTCCCGAGCAGAGCAGATAAGAGATCTCGAGCAGGGCCAATAGACTCCCGAGCAGAGCAGATAAGAGATCCCGAGCAGGGCTCCCGAGCAGAGCAGATAAGAGATCCCGAGCAAGGCCAATAGACTCCCGAGCAGGACAGATAAGAGAATCCCGAGGAGGGCAATATAATAGACTCCTGAACAGAGCAGATAAGAGATTGCCGAGGAGGGCAATATAGTAGACTCCCGAACAGAGTAGATAAGAGATTCCCGAGGGCAATATAATAGACTCCCGAACAGAGCAGATAAGAGATTCTCGAGGAGGGCAATATAATAGACTCCCAGCAGAGCGGAACAGATTCCCCAGCAGGACAGATAACATACTCCCGAGCATAGCAACATAAGATATTTTCGAGCATATCAGAGTTGATGCCAACGGGCGTTGGACTTTTTAGTGCCGATCTGATCGGGCTTATAATTTTGTTCTAATAATGCTCAGTTAAGGACACAAACCAAGGAGAGTGAACGCAGAAAAAACATGTTTTGATCGGATCGACTTATTGCCAAAAGTCGGTCTTTGATTAAGTAGAGTAATTGCAGAACAAAATGAGAACTGACCTAAGTTTAGATTTTTCTGTGGTTGATTGATGTCAAGTGTCATCAGCCTCTTCCTGTCTCATCAGCATTTTCGAGAAGTATCCGTGTAGATAAAGATGATTGACCGCTGGTTGTCGATCTAGAAAATGTTCTCTCAGTTGAGTAGTTCATGCTGCTGTGAGGCCTTTCTGCTCGGGTGCTCGGGTTCTCCTGCGTCCCGACATCTGGTCCTTATTATGGGTGGTCTATCCCGTTTCTTCTATTATTGTTTCCCACAGACGGCGTCAATTGATGTAACCGAATTTTGTCCAGCCGAAGAGCTGATATCACCTCGGGATGTAAGGTCGGGAGGTCGGGAGGTCGGGAGGTCTGGAGCTCTGGAGCTCTGGAGGGTAGTTCCTCAGGATGCCTGCAGCCACAAATCACAAGTCAGAGGGCGTCGGAAGTGTATCCGGCGAAGCCCCTCCGATGCTTAAGTCAGGCAGGATGCGAGAGCAAAAGAGAGTATGTGCTGGGGGCGAGTGAATGCAAGAGGAATGTCCGTCCAGAATGCGGGAGCATACCTGGTATTTATAGAGGGGCTAGACGGTTGAGATGAGCATATCCTGGCGAATATTCGCCAACAGCGGGTATCTCGGGCGAGATATTTTCCGCGATCCTCGGTAAGATCTTCCGTGATCCTCGGCGATCTTGTCGTCCAAATAAAGAAAGACGTATCGTCCCTGGATTCTTTAAATAAGGAAAGACGTATTCGGGTGGGATTCTGGTAGATATGACACTGTCCTCGGGAGACACTCCTGATCTGAGCACAAGTCCTCGGGTGACTCCTCGAGCTTAGCGGCATGATCATCTCGGGTCAAGAGGTCTTCCCGCAAGAGGTGATGTCACCTCGGGTGAAGAGGTCTTCCTGCAAGAGGTGAGGTCTACCTGCCAGAGGTCTTCCTGCAAGAGCTGAGATCTTCCTGCCAAAGGTCTTCCTGCAAGAGGTGATGTCACCTCGGCTGAAGAGGTCTTCCTGCAAGATGCGAGGTCTACCTGCCCGAGGTCTTTCTGGAAGAGCTGAGGCCCAAGATGGAAGATCACCAGTGACGTTTTTGTTTTTAAGAGGAGCTCTTTTCTCGGGTCCCGAGATGAAAATTAATAGTGATATCAGAATTGATTCGACATATCACTATGCTGTGTCCCTTGGTGGTCAAGTTTCATTGTATAATTTGTATTGTTCTTCTTGCAAAACATTGTTCCTGTAATTTGTTGCATGCAATCACGGATAAAAATTGCTAGGATTGACCGGTCAAACCCAACCAAGAACAGATTGACAGTCAAACCGGTAACGAACTGTTGTATAAAATTGGGTGTGACAGATTTATTATATATTTTGTTTTTTAAAACTTATGGTTATTACTTTTAAAGTAACTTCTTATCCTTTGCCATTACGTCACGAGATTTTGTTTACTTTATTTTTAAATTGATTGTATATGTACATGATATTTATAATTTGAACTTCATTCAAAATGTTAGTTTTGTAGGTTATAGTTTATTAGTCTATTTTTCTTAAGAAACTATACAAATATATAGATATTTTGGATATACCGATGTATCTATATATGTTTAGGTTTTAAAATTCCGTAAGATTTTTTTTTTACATATCTATATTTCAGATACATATTTATTATATTATGTCAATGTATTATTAATATAATAGTATCCTATGAAACGATTGGACAGTTCTCTGAAGATTGATCGGTCAGTGCCATGTTAAAGCACAACATTTGTGCTATCGGTTACTAAAGGGACCAGCTCATGATATATACCATTGCTGCTTATCGTTTTTCACAAAATGACATTTGTCCAAGTGTCATGATGTAGAACATTTCGTTATATCTGTTCTTATATTGTGGAATCATTTTATATATCAAATACTAACTATCATAATACGGGTACAGAATGGCTTACTTTAAATTCTGTTTACTTTCCACTTTCAGTTGTCGTGTACTCATTTTCGCTCCAATTTCAGGTTGAGAAATGTTTTGCACTCTCAACATCCTATAGTTTCATTGCCTGTGGATGCAACAATGGAGTCGTGAAACTATTTAGCAGGTCTCTTACATATGTTTGCGACCTTTGTTATAATGAAGCCAGAAGATGCAACGGGTCAAATGTTGCGGACTGCCAATCAGATGTTAAAGAAGATGAACACCCAAATTGGCCCACACTCCCGGATGCCATCGCTTGTCATTTTTCAACCTTCGATAAGCTTGGCAAGTGCTAACTTTACGTGATTGTGGCATATAATTTTAAAAGTATTCCCATTGATGTATAATCTTGCAGTGGTAATTTATGATGACCGTAGCCTCTACGTATGGGATATCCTCGACATACATAAGGTGCTATGCGAGATTTATCTTTGCTTGCATTTGTTTTTTAATTCATGAATCCAAGTCTTTGTACCGATGTGAATGACTTTGATTGCAATAACACTGTAGTATCTTTCTCAGCCTACTAGGTGTTGTGTGCTAGTCTCACACAGCGGATGTATATGGGGCATTAAAAATGTTCCATGCGAAAATATGCATGCTCCTTCCCTATTATGTGCTGCTAAAGGATGCTCGGGTGGGTTTTCTTTTGCAACATGCTCGACTGATGGTACTATTAGGATGTGGGATCTTGCACTGCAACCAGCCTTGGCAGAAAGCAGTTCATCTGTTGACACAGAAGATGTCTCCACGGGAACCACGTGCTTGGGTGTGTGTCACATATTTAGAAACTTTAGATGCAATAATTCGAAGTCTACATAATAATAAACTTAACGGGGATATGCACTGTTCTCACTTCATTGCAGTAAATGCTGGAATTTTTGAACGTGATGCTGTGGCATTTGGTGCCCCGTCTCCAGTATTTCGATCAATGGCAGTTAGTTCAGATGGAAGGCACCTGGCAGCTGGTGATTCCCGAGGAAATTTACACGTCTTTAATTTGTACACTTACGATTATACTTTCATTCAGGTATCACAGTAGTCTTCATTTTCAATCTTTTCATCTTAAGAAAGAGCGGTTATAAAAGCACTACAGTCTCTTTACCTTTTTCCTTCAAATTCTTGCCGCTTCGATCATCTTTGGGTATGTTTATAGGATGCTCATGACACGGAAATCATTTCTTTAAGCTTTAATTTGGAAAGCTGGAAAAACAATGTTCCAACAGAAGATTCAGAAAGTCGTGTATGCCTTGCCTCTGGGGCACGAGATGGAACAGTCCATCTATTCGATGTTCACAGGTTTATATTGTATATTGGCATGTTTAACTCATTCTGATCATCATCTCATTCTCCTTCTCTTAAATCAGGAATTTTAATCTCATTGGGAGTATTGACTGCCATTCGTCTGCCGTTACTGCAGTGAAGGTTGCAAGCAATGGCTGCAAGATTCTGAGTTGTGGTGCTGATGGGTAAGTTCTTTCTCATGTGCGATTAAAATATTTAGGGATCATAGAGAATATTATGTATCAATAAGTACTTCACTGATCAAATGGCATTTCATTTTCTCTTGTAGGTCCCTCGTTCTTAATAATGTAGTCGTGAGGAGTAAAGGTTATGATATTCCTTTCTGCCAGAGGATTGCAACTAGTTCAACGACTTATGATATGGATGTAGATTCTCAGATGGAGCTCGCTCTTACTGTGGGCCAGGTAGCGAAACATGCACTGTCAGTTTTGATGGTTAAAGACTTTCATAATTTACCTTGTAATCAGCATTGTTTACGTGGATATGATCCACGTTAACGGATTCTTTGCACTCAGAATGTCTCATATTTTTCTTTCTTGATACCATTGTCATCATGACACTCTCACAGGATAAGAAAATAAGAGCTTTTAATATCCAATCGGGAGGACTTGTCAAGTCGTTCAATCAAGATCAAGACTTTGGGGACCCAGTAAAGGTACACCGACATGGACCCGAAGAGTAGAATATTTTCATCTCGAGACCTTATATTGTTTTTGCAGATAACTACTGATGGAAGCTGCAGTTATTTTGCTTGCTCTTATTCTTATGGATGTATTTGCATATACGACTACATAACTGGGGAGATGGTAGCACGGGCAACAGGACATGGTGATCTCATAACAGGCATTATCTTTTTATCTGATTTCAAGCGTCTGGTTTCCGTAAGTCTTTTAATCTTCAACTTTTGTTCTATTATTGCGATTATCTAACGGTATGGAAGCCAACTTATTCATAAACGAACTCATGCTCTCATGTGTAGGGATTAACAATGATGCGTGATTTAACACAACTAAATCTTTCTGAGAAAGGTTAGATAGTTATCAAAGCATAAATGAAAGAGCTTTTCTAGTTCTATTTCTTCGGTTTAAGTTTCCTGTTAAATCGTTACTTTAGTAAGATATATTCTTGACTAAAGCAGTAACTTGTTCTTGTTTCTTCTCTATAAGGTCAATTAATTTTATTTGCCATTGGGCATCATGGGGTAATAAAACTGTAGTGGCTAATGGGCCTCGTACAGTGGTCAACTTGCTTAATTACTAGGTCCTGGAATGAGTGTTGATGCAAGAAGATTATTATTGCTTTATATTAATCGTGCAGAACACAAGGGAACATGCATCTTTGATAAAGAACGGAGGCTTTAGAGCCTTTTCCAGTTCCCCAACTGTATTTATTTGGTAGTTCACATATGTGGCACAATTCCAGATATTTTGAGTCTGTAAGTTGACTGCTGGTGCATTCAGGTTGCTGCTGATGGTTGTATATTTGTTTGGAGACTCCCAAAGCTTCTAACTTCAAAGATGCTGCAAAGAACCAACGAGTTATTTTTTCAGTATTCACCAGAAAACATCAATCAGCCAATGCCCAGGAATTGGATCGAATCATATCGAGGGAATGATTACAAGTTGAAAAGCTCCAACGAAGAAACCTCTGCAAACGACAATGAAAAACAAAATTGCGAAAAATTATTTTTTGAAGAAAGTAGTAGCCCTAGTGCAGCTTTTAGATTCAGCATATCCCGACTTCCGAAATGGGCACACTCTAAGGTTAAAATTGAAAATTCTATATCCGCAGGCATCGAGTCCAATTCGTCCTTGGTAAAACATGTTATGGCTGATGACATACCACAGTTCTAGGTTTTTCCAAAATTTTGTTTGCTGAAAGACAATTGTCTTTTGCTGGTTTTTTAAACACAACATTAGTCATGGCTTCAATTAATGATACAACTTCCACTAGCTTCTAACTGATATCCTACAACTGAATTGTTCTGAAACAGTGTCGTATAAGTACCATACTTCGAATTTATCTTCCCATAAATTTCATGTTCACCATGGTTTTGAACGTTACAGTGATTTATTACATAGTTTACCAATCAAAATCCCTTTTACTCGTGTTTAGGTTGGACCACAAAATCTTGCTTCGTCGGTTGAGACCAGTTCATTAAAAGATTCTGCATGTCATGAATCAGTAAGTCTATCCAGGAAAAGTGGCAAGAAATTTTCAGGGACCTTGTCCACAAGTTCACCAGAGACGGATAGCAGCAGCCAAGGGTCTCCAATTCTTCCAGAAACTTTAAGGTGAGGCACAGTTTTGACTAGGTTTATGCCATTCTCGTGTCTCTTACATTTGTTTGTGTGACTTGAATAGATATGGAATGGATGCTCGCTGGTTAACCGTTCATACAGTGTGTATGGGGCTATTAGATTCACCTGAAAGTAGTGATGCAAAGAGTGTGATTGTCTCTGGGACGTCAACAGACAGCACATGTAAGACCCTGCTATTTGTGTTACAATCATTCATGAATTTGCTTCTGTAAAACCAATTGTCTGGTAAACTGCCGCTAGTTTTGTCGTTTGAAAGTAATCCATGAAGCGAATAAGAGTAGTTAGGTGAAGTGCATAATCTGATCTTGGCAGTCACCTTCAAAATTGAATGACTAAGTATTAAGTTATGCAGCCCGAGATCAAGATAAGGCTACAACTCGAGTTAGCAAACGCAGGAAGCTCTCACCTACAAAGAATGGCCCTTTTGAGATGAGCAAAGATTTGGGTACTGGTTGTACCGATAATATTTGGCCTAGCGAGCCATATTTTTGCCTCACAGATGACATCCACAATATGTCTGAAAGCCTTCAAGTAACAAAAGCTCATACAGATGCTGTTACATCCGTGCCATATTCTCAAGAAAATGATTTCTTTGAAGCGAGTTTTGGGAGCTTGTCAGCACAAACGAAGGTTTGTGAAATTCTAACAAAGGATAATCTCCTTTTCCATCAGTTGAGTATGACGAATATCCATACACATCAGAATTTTCTTTCATCTTTCAGACAGACAAAATAAAGTCCTCGGCTAGAAGAAGTAGCTATCTTTCACGATTTCTTGTGCGAAGAGATCTTCTTGAAGGCAGAAAGATATTTGCCGACAAGCAGGCTCGAGATGCAGCTTATGGTTACCTGATAGATACCAAAGAGCCTTCAGATTTTATGGCGTTGAACCCTTCACAGCCATTGCGTCATGGATTTCACATGTCAGAATCTGGGGAAAAGGCCAATATATTGGTAATGAAGTAATCATTCTCTGTTCTTACTGAGACCTGATAATAATCTTCCATTTTAGTGTAGTGCCATGAAATGAATCCGTTTAGTTATGCATAAGCTTTGAAGTCACTCCATCAATGCAACATGCATACTCTCAGGGGGATAATCTACACCCATTCTGATATTTATAACATGTTTACAGGATTCAGGAAATCGATCACTCACCAAATTGAGGCAAACAAGTAATAACCCTCTAACGGATTCTCTCGAAACCCCTGCAAGCGTAACAGATTCTGAAATCCCATTGGAAACAAATGTCATAGATATCAAAGAGGAAAAAATCGATCATGGTGAACTCGAACTTGACGAAGTTGAAACCGTTAGTGTATGTGAAAAGGCGTTGCATGATTTGGAATTTGCAGCTGAGAATGCACTTCAGTCATTTTCCAAATTAACAAACTTAAAAAATGGTAAAGAGAAATTAACGGGCATGAAGTTTCTGGTATGTACTGGTCAAGCGGCTGCTAGGGTTCCATCAATAGCAAGAAAAGTTGAGGCAATAGCGAAGCTACTTCAGCCTGCTAGCAACTTATCCAAATACAATCTCAGGTCAGTTCTTCAGCCTTTATTCCCATCTTCAAGGACTTATTCTAGTGATTTTAAGCATCTGTAGAGTCATGGTGCGTATGACTATTTTTTTATGCGATAAATTCAGAGCTCAATAATCATGCTCTTTTGTTATTGCCTAAAATTTTGAATGTTAGCTAAAAAACCATCACTGAAGGTTTTCAAGTTGGCATGACTTTCGTGCAGGTTATTAGTATGTTAACTGGTATATTATTAAATGACACCTGAACTCACGTGGTATTCTTTAAATGCCATCATTTGACTTTTCAATGAACATATTCACATTCAGGTCTTTGTAAAAATATTAGATGAAGAACAACAGAGTATGCGCGGAACAAATTGGTTTTACATATAAGAACGAGAAAGAAAATAAGGAATTGTGGACACCGGAGTAACAAGTGAGTAGTTGCTAGTGTAAATGAGTATGGGCTTCGTTTGACCAACTTGGCTTCTTGGACTTTTGATGGGCTTACAGTTTGCCTTGCCCTTTCTAATATTTCTAGTGTATGATGAACCAGCCTATGAAGTTCTTTTGGGTCTACTTATAACTCAACATATTGTTTCTAAAAATTAATAATACTAATCTAGCATCCAATTATAGCCAAAAAGATTACATTTTTAAATCTTGTATCATGCGGTGGACACTTCTTTTACCCACAGTTCACCATACATGATTATGTATGTCAAAAACTGGAAAATCACTACGAAAGTAACCATTTGTGATGATTGTCATGCTATTCTGATATAAAAAAACCTCAGATGAAGTATTTTACTTGCTTACTCGAATCATGTGATATGATAATGTAATAACTCTAGGTGCATGCAGAATGATAAGCTAAAGATCTGTTTGGAATATTTGTAAATCCCCAAAAATTGTTTGCCTAAAAATCACATTCCCATATCATTTATATGCGATGATAGCTTTAGTAACATGCCAAATTGTAGATTCTTTCTTGGGATTCATTCCTTCACTCAACCTTGGAATCTTTTTTTCGAGATCATAAAAATTATTGGGTTTGTCCATGTACACTTTGGCTTTTCAGTATTTATATATTCTTTAAATATGTGTAAAATGATACTCCAGTGAATTATCTTGCAAAGTATGATCATCATTATTTTTTGTTTCAGAAGAAAACTATGATTATTATTTCATGTGTTTTTCCCTTTCTAGACTTTGGATGAGATTTGTGCATAGGCAAATTGGGTCCAAAATGAAGGCTTCTATTGGTATAATACTGAACACAACGCTCTTTTGGGACAAGTTTAGTAATCTCGGTTGAAATATTTAATGCTACTGCCTCATTCGTTTGAAAATCCAAGAAACAGAATGCCTCCAATTAGAAACTTCTGTATACAGAGGAAGATTTAGGTTCCCCATTTTTCTGTAATCATTAGCAATAACTGTCTTCTATCTTTATGTACCGACTCCCACGAACGAAATTTATAGTTCACGCGTGTCGTTGATTTCTTGATTACGCAACAGATTTGCAAAAAGCTATATTATAGCAAGCACGATTCAAGTTGTTTCTCGTTGAGTATACATCGTAATTAGATTACAGTGTGTCCTATATTATTACTTTAATATGAGAAAAACATGAAATTTTGTTTCGGTCTTAACCCTCAAGTAGTCAAGTTACACAGCATCTGGTTTTATTGTTTATACGTTTTCATCCAATTTTTTTTATTTTTTTTTACAAAATATATAAAAGATAGTCATGAAACAAGTTACCCTATTTACCTACAAAACTGATCTCATCTCAGTTCCAATGTCCATTAAAACCAGAACTGTCTCTACGGAAAGAATTTTACCTAAAAATCACTTAACCGACAAGGAATTTAATATGTAAGTGTGCAATTACAGGCTAAGAATTGGCTGCGACAGTTTCTTGCCAGGCTTGTAGAATGTCGTATGCATAATGGTGTCCACAAACGTACACGAGTGGCATTGATTCATCAATCCTTAGTTTCAGAGAATAGACTATAGACTATAGACTATTGTCTATCGAGTACGGTGTCCGATGAGGCAATAATTTAGAACGGGAACTGTAATGTAAGTCAAAAAGGACATTTGAAATAATATACTAAGAGCGCAATATTTTGGGTTGTGTGGAAGCATAAAAAAATCCAATGATGGACTAAAGATTAAAGTGAAAGGGAAAGGGCAGGATGAATGATGAAACTGGAAATGCAAAAGAGACTGAGGAAAGAGAGCACAAAAACAAAAAGAAACCCCAAACCGAGAAAAAGCAAAAGCAAAAAGCAAATAAATTGGAGCAGAGAAAGCGATCTAAGAATGGCGCACAGAGACACAGGTGATGGCGTGATTTCTTGCTTTTTCCTTCTTTCTTTTCTTCTCTTTCGACAAAGAATCTTTAAAGATCCAAAGCTTCCCCATTCCAAACAAAAGTAGGAATGTAAATTTAATAATCGAGTCTTGTACACTATTTTGCTGCATTGTGTTTGCATGAGAGGGTGGTGCGGCGCTTACTACAGTTTCATATGGATATGAATCCCGTCGTCACCTTCGCCGACCCGACGGCACCACCACCTCTGCCGCCACAGCCTCATCGTTCCTCTTTCAGCTGTGACCGCCACCCCGATGAGCAGTTCTCGGGGTTTTGTCCATCTTGTCTCTGCGAGCGTCTCACGGTACTTGATAAATCATCCTCCAACACTCCATCTTCTTCTCGCCGCCCCTCCTCCGTCTCCGCTGCCGCCGCCATTAAATCTCTCTTCTCCTCCTCTTCATCAAAGCCCGCTAACGTTAACTTCTTCCCGCCTCCACCGCCTTCGAAACCTTCCAAGCCCACGTCTGTTTTGCCCCAACTACGTCGTACTAAGTCATTCTCAGCTTCCAAGAACGACTCTTTAGGACTCTCTTTCGAACCCCAGAGAAAATCTTGCGACGTTAGGGGGAGAAACACTCTTGTATCTCTCTTCACGCTTGATGACGATGATAAAACGATGCCCTCTTCTTCCAGCTCTCGAAACCACGCAGAGTGTAGCCGGAATACTAAACAATACGTGTCATGTGTAACGAATAAGCATGTTTTGGTGGAACCCGAAAATGAGGGGAGTGTCAAAGATCCTGAAGATACAGAAGCTGGTTTGGTGGATGAGGAGGTTGATGCTGATGAAATTACTCCAGTTCTAGATTCCCATTTGGAGAACCTAGGAATTATTAGTGAAAGAAACGTGATTAACTCTGAGATGGTGGGAGCACAGTTTTTAAATGTGAGTAATAATTTGAAGCTTATGAAGGATAATCTAGATGTTTGCACTGGGGAAAAGAAGAGTTCTGGGAGAGGATTTTGGGCTGCTGCCTCCGTTTTTAGCAAGAAATGGCACAACTGGCGGCGGAAGCAGAAGATCAAACGGCAGAATAATGGCGAAAACTTACCTGCATTACCTGTAGAGAAACCAATTTCAAAGCAGTTCAGAGAAACTCAGTCGGAGGTTGCGGATTATGGATTCGGGAGGAGGTCTTGTGATACTGATCCTAGATTTTCACTTGATGCAGGCAGAATCAGCTTTGATGATCCGAGGTACTCATTCGATGAGCCTCGAGCCTCTTGGGATGGACATTTGCTCGGTAGGAGTTTTTCCAAGACGGTGGCACCTATGGTTTCTTTGATGGAAGATTCCCCAGCCGCAAATGTACAGCGCTCTGACATGCAGATTCCGCTGGAAGAACTGCCATCCATGACGACGAACTGCTCTACTGAGGATGAGGTGCCTGGAGGGTCTGCACAGACAAGAGATTATTACTTGGATTCCTTTTCGAGGAGAAGGAAGAGTCTTGATCGGTCTAGTTCGATGAGGAAGATGGATACTTCTGTGGCTATAGAGGTTGATAATAAGGTTTTGCCTGCAGGTGTGGATTACTTCCACGGGCCAAATATATTGACTGGGGAGAGAGATGTCAGGGATCCAAATTCATGTTCGTTTAGGGATGATTGTTCTGAATTTTTGAATTGAGGAGTGGGCTTATTAGAGATGGCGATTATGTGGTAGGGAATGCGGCAAGAAAAGAGTTGAAAAAGACTAGGCGGTGGAGTTGGAGGATATGGGGCTTGATAAACCGTAATGGTGGCAGGAACAAATTCGGGTATGAGGACAGATATCGTGGATCGAATGGGGTCGAACGTTCGTTTTCCGAGTCTTGGAGGGAGTTTAACAGGGATGGGAATGCAGATGGGAGAGGTGAACTGGAGAGAAAGGTGTCTAGGAGCAATAGCACTGTGAGTTGGAGGAATTCAGATCACTTTCATCATCCACCATTTGGGAGTTTCAGGAAATCAAGTATAGAAAATGGATATGGAAATGTGATGGAAAAGAGTAGGAGCGGGAGGTTTTCCCTGAACCGTATTGATAATGAACCGTTGAGGATTTACTTGCCGCCAATGAGCAGTGGGCGAAGAGGAGGAGGCGGAGGAGGAATGAACCTCAATCCAAATAACTCTCACTCAATTGCTAGAAGCGTCCTGCGCTTGTACTAATCGGAGTTCTCGACTGGTTTGGTTCTTTTGATTCAATGTTGTATTCGCTGCATTTCTTGTGTAACCTACAATATTTACAAATTGGATTCAGTGCATTCATCAGGAATAATGAGACAGCCTCGTGTTCTTTGGCTCTGGCTGTTTGAAAATGTTTTAATTCAGTCATTTTAGATCACTCTTGTTGAATCTGCCATCGAGAAATGAGTGTAGAGTCCAAAAACTTCGGACAGGATCTTGTCAAATGAAAACTTCTCCTACTTGACAAATCTAACTTGGTTTCTAACATGTTGATTGAAATTCATGATTGTTCATTGGCCAGGCTTTTGTATCAGCCCATGAGAGATCAACACCCCACCCAATGGATATAATTCAAAATCAAGTCAAGAAAGTGGTAGGAAACACTGCAATAATGGTGTATAAATTCACACATTGCCTAATTGACAGCAACGTTAAAGAATTGATGAACACAGAAGAACATTTTGATCTTGAAGCCAGACCCAATGGTCCATATGGTAGACCCACGAATTCTGAATGTGTTATGGCCATGGCCCATAAGAAATCTATTGTTAGGATGGATTTCAATAATAAAAAAGTTAAACTTTGGTTTGAATTTCAAGTTTACCTATACTAATATACTATCTACGTATTGTATTGGCCGAAAATTTTTAAAGTACTAGGGCATGCAGTGAGACTGCTTTGATTAACGAAATTTTATCATTAATTATTAAAAATATTCTACCGACTGCAGTACATCGTACAGTGAACCTTTTCATAAATTAATATACAAAATTTCCCCCCTAATTTGATTACTACATTAATTAATCACCACTATGAATGCTATTATCAGCATCTTTAACGTGGAGGAAAATCTCGGGATTTAATTTTTTATACGCCACAATTAGATAAACTTGAAGGGATTGTAACTAGAACAAAAAACCTTGTGAGTATTGTATAATTTGTGTTCATGATTAACCAATATTTATTTTCTGCAATAGAAATTTGGATTAAAATTTTGCACTTACATTTTATTTTTAACAAGAAACAGGCTTGGAAAATTCCAATATCGAACATCTTTACATAGATTGAAATAAACTTTAGCCCAGGGCACGGTGGTTAG
Organism: Dorcoceras hygrometricum; assembly: GCA_001598015.1. Lineage (NCBI taxonomy): Eukaryota > Viridiplantae > Streptophyta > Magnoliopsida > Lamiales > Gesneriaceae > Dorcoceras > Dorcoceras hygrometricum. The sequence goes on along the minus strand of KV000914.1, from coordinate 713,819 downwards.
TAAAACTTGGGGTGACATGAGATTATATTCTCCGGTTTCGTGTGTTCGATTCTCGTGTAGAGCATATTTTCGCTGAAATATTATGGAGGTATGTTCTGGGGTAGGCCTGTTGTATAAGTCTTCTCCCTCAGGTCCCTGTTTATCCGTGCATATCCCTCGATTTATATATCTGTATGGACCAAGGAACATATAATCTATACAGGGGATTTGTCCTTTAATAGGCCAACTTTTTCGTAAAAAAAGAAATAAACTTTATATTTAACTATTGAATTATAGCATTTACTAGTATTTAAGCATCTCGTACATGCATTTGCCTTTTCTACATGTATATATATATATATATATATATATATACCGTGGCAGCACCAAAAAGTGTCACGTCAGCCTGGTGCCCACCATATCATTTCTTTATATTTAGTGGACTGATAATATGAGCACCTAACATGGTCACCAGTGTGGACACCTGGTGATTTGGCAGCACCAGGAAGTGTCACGTCACCAGGTGCCCACGATAGGTACTCACAGTATCACAGATTTATATATATATATATATATATATAAAGTTCATGTCTAACTGTATGTTTAAACCATTGTTTTATATAATTTCTTTATTCTTTTAAGATGTCATGTTAAAATAAACCGTATCTCTAGTAAACTCTCTTACTTGACGCAATAGGTTGTCAATCAGACTAGTAAGGTAACCTGCATAAATCAAACACAAACCTTATACAACCGGACTCACCCAAAACAATATTAAAAAAGATAATTGAATCCCTGACAATCTAACAATAGATTTACCTGATTCGTTCATTTGGACACTCCATTAGGACGATATTTAAATCAGTAGCATTAGATGTGAATGAAGTTAATATTTAATTGTTTGAATTATAGAATGCCTGTGTACGTATATAAACATTAAACAATAATTATATTAGCCTAGACTAGATGCATATTCTCTCACACACCAAACACACTAATTTTTATTTGGGTCGAAAGTGACCCTCTAACAAATAGGTATCTAATTAATCTAGAAAAAGAAAAACCACTAACTGGTGAGGTGCAACCCCACGCACAGCTTCCACCCAATCATATTCAGACACCTCTAAATCTGTCCGACTTAACAATTTGGTGTGTTTCCATAGATCCTTAAAACTAACAAACAACATGACTTCGAACACACAAGATTTTCTACCTTAAACACAGCAGACCACATTCATCTCTATCTATGATCATTTAAATAATATCCATAATTTTTTATTCGATCCTTGGATAATTTGCTTGTCTGTTTCACTTTCAACTTTAACCCCGTAATACTAGCTATTCCATCCACATGACTGCTTTAGTTGTTCTGTTTTCTTGGTATAGGTTCTCTGTATCTTTCTTCACTTTCTCCTCTCTATTAATCTTCCTAGCTAATAAAAAAAAACCCAACATCCATCATCCCCAAGCACGATCCACTTTTTTTTTTTCAAAACTGTTTCTTGAAAGTAAGTAACTGAGCATCATCCTTTCCAAGATTCCTCAACCCTAAAGTGTCGATCAGATTCCATTAAAAATCTCCAACAACTCTGCATCTACTCTTGTATCGCTAGGTTGTGGGTTCTTTAAGAAATGGAGCCTTGTGATTATAACCGGTTTTTCGAGGGAAATCGGGTGGCAAAGTGGACGCCGGAGGAGAACAAAAGGTTTGAAAATGCTGTGGCGTTATTTGATCGTGATACTCCCGACAGGTGGAACAATGTTGCGGCCATGATCCCCGGGAAGACGATAAGCGATGTAATGAAACAGTATCAGGAATTGGTCGAAGATGTTAGTGACATAGAAGCGGGGCTAATACCGATTCCGGGATACGGAAACAACTCTTTGGCATTGCAGTGGGTGAATGATCATGGGCATTGTAGTTCGGTTCGAAAACGAAACTGTTCCGGTCGGGGTTCCGACCACGAAAGGAAAAAAGGAGTGCCCTGGACGGAGGAAGAACATAGGTGAGCATATAAATTTGTTGTTGCTTAGACAACATATTGTCTAGGGTTTACAGTTATGTACTTATTTATAGGGTTTAATTTAATTAGTATGTGTTTGTTTTAGTTTTTTCTTTTCCTCAACACTTTCCGTTGAGTTATTTTACACTTTTCTAACATCCTCAGGCAATTTTTGTTGGGGTTAAAAAAGTATGGAAAAGGAGACTGGAGAAATATAGCGAATAATTTCGTGACAACGAGGACGCCAACGCAGGTCGCCAGCCATGCTCAGAAGTATTTCATCAGGCAGCTTTTGGGGACGAAGGACAAGAAAAGATCGAGCATACATGATATTACAACTGTAAATCCTACAGCTGAAGCAAAACCCCCTTCACCAGATCACAAACATCATCATAGTCCTTCATGTTCACTCGATAAATCAACCTTGATCATGAAGTCAGAACAAGATCTGCATGATCCAGACATGAATGCAGTAACCTGGCGAGCAACTACATGCGATTGTTACGATTATCGGTTTAATAATCCAGGAACAACGATGGCGTTCAGCCCCCGGAATAGCAGCAGCTCCACCATCAGCACATCATCTTACGAAGGAAGTACTCCTCCAGTATTTGGAGTGAATCTCCTCGAATGCGGAACACAACACGAGCTCTGGTTAGAACCTGATGACATGATTTTCTAGTCTCGAAAAATCGCTAAAGGTTCCACAATTTGTTCTTGAAGTAAAAGCTGACCAACTAAAAGTTATTTAAATATATATTTAGCTTCAAGCAATGAATGTCAAATTCTACAGCTGACCGTTGTTCTTCTTTGTATGATCCCAACTAGCCTATAATTCAATCAATCTTTCGCAATTCGGCCATTGCATGGATCTTAAAATTCGATCAACGCGTCTAAGGCTTGCATCGACACGATTTGTTCCCTTTTTCTTCGGTTTGTTGCTTTTCGTTTGTAGACATGCATGTTTCTAATAACTGAGAAAGCATTTATTTCTTGTTATTTGCATCTTACTACGCACGCCTCTTTAGTTTCTGATGTTGCTAGAGGAGATGATGTTTATCAGTATTTGCTCCAGCAGAATCTTGAAATCCCTATATACTGTCCAGCCATATTAGTTCTATCATTCATTCTAGGTCCCACCAGGCCACACCCACTATTGCAAGAGTTATTTTCTTTCAATTATTCCAAGAATTTCAATTCCACAAAGTCTTTTTGACGAATGACAACTCAACCCCACTTTTCTTTTTCAAAGGGGCCTACTTTTTTTATTTTCCATTTTCTTTTCCAAGTTGAACCACTTAAAGAACTTTACTTCTTATTCTAATTATCAAGGTTCCACCTTAATTACATTTAGGCTATACATATAGCTAATCTCAAAAACCTAAACTTGTTAGTTTCATTTTGCGTTCTTTAGTTAATTTGGTAACGTGAGAATTCGTAGATGCAACCAATAGAAGGTTGTTTATTATTGTTCTCTCACTGTCTAGGTTTGATACCTTTGCTCAGAATGACAAATGGATGCCATTTCACTTGTGTAAAAGTAAAGAAAAAAGCCAAGCTGAGTACATCCTTAGTGGCATAAATAAGGTAATACTACTCTCCAGTGTGGGTCCTTTAAAGGACCACCAAAATATTTACCAACACGAACTTTCATGTGCATATCTAACGAAATGTGGACATACAATTACACTAGCTAGCTAGTGCCCATATGTAGGGTTGGTTCGGTACAGTATACCGAATTTTTCAAATCATACCGTACCGTACCGAAAATTTCGGTATTGAAAAAAATAATACCGATACCATACCGTTTTTTCGGTATACCGAAAAATGCGATATTAGAAAAATGATACCGATACCGTACCGATTTACCGAAATACCGATTTTACCGAAATTATGTATCGGTATTTCGGTATATATCGAAATATACATGTATATCGAAATATATATGTATACCGAAATATATAAGAAATATATATGTATCGGTATTTCTGTATACCGAAAATACCGAAATTTTTCAAAATTTATACCGATACCGTTACCGAAATTATCGGTACGGTATCATACCATACCGAAAATTTCGGTATACCGAATTTTGCGGTATTTTCGGTAAAATTCGGTTCGATAAGCACGGCATACCGATATTTTGCGGTATTTTTCCCACCCCTACCCATATGCATACGAATATACTAGCTAGCTCGTTTAAAAGTACCCAAATTTTCTAATAAGAATCGGGTCATCTTATTATATTTTATTTTAATATATTTATAGTTCATTTTTTATAAAATCAGAAAGATTGGAAATATTTGACAAATCAAGATATATATTAAGAATACTGTGAAGTCATCAAAATTAATAGAACTAAAATTCAATTGGGCTGGGCACGCTGGCTCTTTTTTCCTATTTAGCCCTCTGCAAAAGCCCACTAGACAAAGATCCAATCAAGTGTTCCAATTTCCATGGGCAGAACACATTCTTAAGCCCATAAGAAGATTTGGTTAAGCTAAAGATTAAATTGAAAGTCACACAATTGAATCTGATTCATACGATCATATGGAATACCGTATGCACTTCGGTGCTGAATAAGAGTTTGAGCTCGAGTTCGAGGCTTTAGTTCGAACACGATATAAGATCGATTAAACGGAAAATATAGATTTCAATTCGAGTTGAAGTAAAAGGATTTTACAAGGTATCAAAAAATGAGGGAAAAACTGATTAGCAAACTTACATATATATTGCCGCTTGATAGTTGATACACTCACTGCAACAGCACACAAGGCAAGCGTATTATGTTAATCATAAATACTCCAAAACATTTACACCTTGTTATAACCTTGGGATCGTGTCCACAGGTATTCCAAATTTGGGAGGTGTTCACTGGAGTTTATACACGGCAACACTAGGTTAATCAATAAAAAAAAACATATTTTTATTAAGTAAAAATTTAGTTTCACTTTGTTGAGTACAATAATTGTACTGTTAGGTAGAACGAACGAACCGTGGCGCTTGGATTGCTATACTGTTTAAAATATTGGAGTAGCTTCGTTACCAAGGAAGAGAGATTGTTGTAGTGGAATAATTACCCCTACTAGGTAGAACGATCAAACAGTCACGCTTGAGTTGCTATACAGTTCAAAAGATTGGAGCCGCACTGTTACAACAAGCTATAGATTTTGAAAAAGCCGCAAGCGCTTGGTCCTACAAGTAGTATCAGAGCGAAGGTCATGGGTTCGATTCCCATTGATTGCAAGGAGTGCAATTATTGGGAGGGAATTGGTGGAGTGCAACAATTTTTCCTCCTAGGTAAATCGATCGAACCGTGACGCTTATTCTAATACGTTTTAAAAGATTAGAGTTGCACCATTACTACAAGCTATAGCTTTTGGTAAAACGACAAGCACTCGGTCCTACAATTGATATCAGAGCCAAGGTCACGTGTTCGATTCCCATTGATTGCAAGGACTGTAATTATTGGGAGGGAGATTGTTGGAGTGAAACAATTGCTCTTGCTATGTAAAACAATCGAACCATGGCTTTTGTGCTAATACGGTTTAAAGATTAGAGTTGCACCATTTTTACAAGCTATAATTTTTGGTAAAGCGGCAAGCACTCGGTCGGTCGGTCCTACAATTGATATCAGAACCAAGATCATGAGTTCGATTCCCATTGATTGAAAGGAGTACAATTATTGGGAGGAAAATTATTTGAGTGCAATAATTGTCCCTACTACGTAGAGCGATCGAACCGTGGCTTGAGTTGCTATACGGTTTAAAAGAATGGAGTTACGCCGTTACCACAAGCTATAGCTTTTGGTAAAGCGAAAAGCGTTCGGTCCTACACAATTTAATCATAATTTACGTGCTATGTTGCCAATACATCAACCAAAGCTAGACAAAATAAAAAAAGTGGGATTTAATTTTCATTAAACTAACAAATCAAATATCAAAGACAGTTAACATCCTTATACATCAAACAATGTATGTCTGCCACATAATATGCAAATAATAGAATCAAAACTCGCTCTCTTTTAGAATCTCCCAACACATTTTCATGTATATATGGAAGCTTCATCCGATGTCCCTCAGAAGTTATCTTTAAACTCGGGCGGGCCATCAAATTAAGAATGCGGTTTAATGTTCGTCTGTGAGGCAAAAGTTGTGAAATTTAATTTCCTCGATGTGAATATATATTCATGCCATCCCCCCACCACGATTCAAAAACGTACTCTTTGTCTCTCGCTCACGAAACATCATACAGTCTCAGAACCATGGGGACCAAAGTTGTGGGAGCAAAAGTTGCAGTTGTGGGGCATCATCTTTTATCTTTTGTGTTAAAAGAGTACCATTCTACCACAAACCCTCTCAATCCCTCGTTCCATTTGACCAAATCTTTCATCAGATTTCGTTTACTCTACACCAAATATGGGACATCTAACACATTCATTTCACATAAAATGATGGTTTTAAGGCTTGGAGCGTACAAGTCCATGTTTACAACTACATAATTCATGGCACATCTAACATTTTTTTTTAGACTTATTTGAAACTGCATTTATGTAAACTCATAAATACATCTCTTTGAATCATCACAACTACCCATCCTTCCGTTCCATCTCTCTCACACGAAAACACAGAACCAGCTAGAGTTGGTTGAGAAAACAAAATGAGAGGAAAAGTGAGTTTCAGCCCTGAACCAACGATCTACACGAATCACGGCGGTGGCAGGACGGCTGCTGCTTCTACGTTCGTCGAGAACAAGAAGGGATCGTCGAAAATGCGGACAGTCAACGGGTGGAGGTTTTCTCCGGCGAGACTGCTGAGGCAGATCGGGACAAAGGTGGAGGTAGCGTTGTGGTTGGTGTCTTCGCGTAAGGTTTCTTCGGCTACCTTGGCGAAGTCGCGTTCATATGAGGAGAAGCTGGATTGTCAGCGGGCTGAAGCCATTGAGGATTGCATTGATTTTTTCAATTCTTTTTCTTCGCTGCGGAGGTCAAATTCAGTAACTAGCTCTTGTTAGGGAGAAGTGAGTCAAGCATCTTTGTACATAAAGCAATTATTTATTATTATTATTATTATTATAATTGTTGGTTCTTCAAATTTATTTTATCCTATTCAAATAGATATAAGCATGATTTTGATTGGTTCGAATTAGGATCGGCCTATATTTTCTTGAAATATCTTTGATGTAGCCAAATAGTTCAGCCGACGAGCTGTCACCACGTCGAGGACCTCGGGGACGTCGGGCGTCGGGGATTGGAGAGTGCGTGCGTATTCCTGCAACCAACGAACACTTGTCAAAGGGCGCCGGAGATGTGTCCGGCGAAGCCCCTCCGATGCTTAAGTCAGCCGTGCACGAGAGTAAAATGAGAGAAATATAAGCTGTGTGCGAGAGAGTTCAATAATGAGTGAATGAATATGAGAGAGCAAACCTGGAGGATATTTATAGAGGGGCTAAGCAGATGAATCGATTCGCTTCCACGTTTTGTCGAGACGTGGGTGAGATCGTGCGCACGTTTCTCGCAGAATCCGGCCCACGTTCCCCGCTTTTTGCGGAAGTGCTTTAACACGTCGGGCTGGGGTTCTCGGGAGACGCCTCGAACCTAGGCTGTCTCCTCACGTTATAAGCTCTTCCCCATAACGAAGGAGCTCGGTCGACTCCCGAGCGTGTGGCAAGACCTCGATGAAAATCCCGAGCTCTATGCGCGCATCCCGAGCTCCGAGCTCTATGCGCTTCTCTTGATCGCTTTCGCCTTTTACGGAAGTGCTTTAACACGTCGGGCTGGGGTTCTCGGGAGACGCCTCGAACCTAGGTTGTCTCCTCGCGTTATAAGCTCTTCTCCATAACAAAGGAGCTCGGTCGATTCCCGAGCGTGTGGCAAGACCTCGATGAAAATCACGAGCTCTATGCGCGCATCCCGAGCTCCAAGCTCTATGCGCTTCTCTTGATTGCTTTCGCCTTTGGTGATGTAGGTAGGGTCGATGCTTAGTCCTCGGGTCCCGAGCTACTAATGGGGGCCATCAGGAGCATCCCCCGCCGTTAGTCCTAGACGAAGAATTGAAGTATAGGAGGAAGTATACCTGTCGTCGGGACCCGAGGTGAAACCCACAAAATTGAAGAAGAACCCGATCCTCGCGATGCTACTCCACGACCGCTGATATGGGGACACGTGTACGATGAGATTGAGGTCGGGTTGTGTTTTCATGAGAAAACCACGATCCGTGCGAACACGACTCCCAGCCGTTGATAAGATCAGAGCGAACGGTTGAGATTGAAATAGCCTGACGCGTAGCCTGATGCGCGAGCAGAGTAGGCTGACGTCCGATGCGACCTTTGAGCTTCCCGATGTGATCTGGGCCGTTAAAAGAGGTGAAATCGGACGGCTAAGATCGCTCCTCTCCTCCTTATATATATGCGATCTTGGAGGCTCATTTCTCACTTTCCATTTTCGAAGCGTCGTTACTCTGCGCAAATTCCCTCTCGTTCTCGAGCACAAGACTTGTTTGCCCGGCCTATTTCTCCTCCCCTTGTAAGTTCTCACTAATCACAGACAATGTCTTCTCCCTCTACCACTCCCGTGAGTAGTGCTGCTGCATCAATAGATAGTGTCCCTGTTAGTCCCGAGACTAAGGAACCCTGGCTCCCCGACCAGGCCGAGCTGGGTTCCTCACAGCCTCCCTGGTACGAGGAGAAATCCTCCAATGGTTGTGTTTTCGGGAGACAACCACGATCCGTGTGACGATGTCTCCCAGCAGTTGATAAGATTCGGGCGAACGGTCCCGATTAAAAAATCCCGATGAACGAGGTGACCGTTGGAGTTTCCCAGATGATCTGGGCCGTTGATAAGCGTGAGATCGTCCTCCCCGAGGCTTTCACACCTTTTACATCAACCAACTAGAGATGGGGCTCCGGTTTCCTCTCCCGAGGTTTATCGCCGCCCTCTGCCAACACATAAAGGTTAGCCCGAGCCAATTGGCCCCTAACTCCTATAGCTTTCTTCTAGCTCTGGTCGTCCTCCTTAGCTACTACAACATCCCACTCATTCCCTACGTCCTCATGCAACTAGTTCAGGTTAAGAGGCTGGGACCTGGGAAATTTTACCTGTCCCACAAATGGGACCATGCTTTCATCAAGGGGAACCCGAGCTCCCACAAGGGGTGGATGGGCCTGTTTTTCTTTTTCAAACGGGTCGGGAAGAGGATAGACCCTTGGAAGTGTGATATGTCCTGGAGGGACAACATATATACTTTTACTCCCCGAACCCCCGAGCGGTCCCCGAACTTGACCTCCTTCCTCGATGCCATGCGTGAGAAGAGTTATAATGCTCCCGAGCTTATCCAGGAGGACCTCCTATGTGCCTTCGGGTTTAGCAGGAGGGGGGTCGAGCTGGTCGGGGACCTCGGTATAGCCGTGTCTTGCCTTAGTCGCGTCCTTGTATATATGTATCATTCTTCTCCAGCGCTTATCTTTACCTTGTTTTCCTTTTGTGCAGACGAACGAATGGGCAAAGCGGAGTTAGTGAAGGCTATGCAGGAGGAGGCGCGTGCCTCGGGTGAGGTCGGGCCACCCAAAAAGGTAGCTAGGAAGAGGCCGGCTGTTTCCTCAGCCGAAAAGGAGGCCCGCCTCGAGAAGCGAAAGAAGAAGGGTGCCTCCACGTCGGGGACCCAGCCCGGGGAGTCCCCAAAGACGACACGCGTATCGATGCCCCCGACGCGTGCGTCTGAGGAGACTTCTGATCTACCGCCAATTATTACTATCCCCGAGGCTTCGTCCCCGGTGAGGGGGAAGGGACCCGAGCGGGTCCTTCCTTTCGACTTCTCTAAAGATTCCCTGGTGGATTCCCCAACGGGGGTCGTGTCCACCAGGCTCATATGCAACATGGTCTCAGATCGGGACCTTCCGGTGTTGAAGGGAGCCGAGGATGCCGAGGCCGTAGGTCACTTCGCGGCCAACCTTACCTCGGTACGCTCCCGATCTTCCAAACTACGACCTCCTTTCATGCTAATGCTTCTGATAATGACTCTTACCCTTGTGCAGGCAATGGCTTGGGGGGGCGAGGTGATAAGACGCCTCACCCGAGCTCACCGGACCGGGAAGGCCAACCGCAAAAAGTTTGACGAGGCGATGGGCCGCCACGCCGAAATGGTGGCGAGGCTTGAGGAACTGGAGGTCCTCAGAGCTCAAGACGAGGTGGTGGCCGCAACCTAGAGGAAGGAACTGGAGGCCGAGTTGGCGGCCGAAAAGGAGGCTTGAGCGACCGAGAAGCGAGCACTAAGAGCCGAGCTCGAGAGAGCCAATGCTCGGGCGGAGCGAGTTAAGGAGGACTTCCTGAAGTCCCCCGAGTTTGATTCCCTACTGGCGAAAAAAGCTTGGGGGTACTTTAAGGATGGCTTCTGGGGCTGTTTGGCCCAGTTCCGCTTCAACGGCTACTCTGAAGAAGAGCATCCTGCTTCCTTCTTAGCCTTGCAACAAGCCTTAGAGAACTTGGGCGATGATGAGGACGCCGAGGACGAGGAGGAAGAACAAGAGGAGGGAGAAGTTGGTGATGAGACCGAGGCCAACATCCCGAACTCCCCTAAGCCCTAGTTTCCTTCTTTGTAACCTTATGACAAATTTAATGAATAACTTTTTTGAGTTCTTCTTTATCGCGTCTTATTCTTGAGCGTGAGTCGAGATGTCCCGACGATATCATATAATAGGGCGTATGAGCTATAGTGACGATATCGGAATTGACAAAGTAACAAAATAATCTGATCTCGTAACCGAACAGTAATCCGAGCTAACGATTAAACAGCGTCATTCAGACTTATAATCGCACATAGCAATCCATTGAAGTTACTTGAGCTTTTCCAAGTGCGCAAGTCATGGATGAAACCTGGGCCTTGTTTCCCGAGCTTAGAGGGGTTTTTGTTTTAATAAAGTCCCCTCCCGAGAAGGGGTTAATGCTTAAGCAAGTGCAAGCGCTAAGTTGATTTGGCCTATGTATTGGCGTAGAAGAGTTACGCGGAGCTGGGCTTTGTTGCTCGGGTGTAGTGGTCACCCGAGGAGGTTCCAGTGCGGGACTGGTCTTTTATGCAGAGCTGGTCGAGTTTATGTGTTTGCGTAGAAGAGCTACGCTAATTTGCCAGTGCGGGACTGGGCTTTTATGCCGAGCTGGTCGGGCTTATGTGTTTGCGTAGAAGAGCTACGCTAATTTGCCAGTGCGGGACTGGGCTTTGTTGCTCGAGGAGGTGCCAGTGCGGGACTGGGCTTTTATGCCGAGCTGGTCGGGCTTATGTGTTTGCGTAGAAGAGCTACGCAAATTTTCAGTGCGGGACTGGGCTTATATGTGCTCAGGTGGGGTTGCCACTGCCGAGCTGGTCGGGCTTATGTGTTTGCGTAAAAGAGCTACGCGAGTGGCCAGTGCGGAACTAGGCTTATGTGCTCAGTTCGGGTCGTCACCCGAGGAGTTCGATAATTGACACCATGAGTTGAGAGGAAACATCTTTTATTCCATAGAATAATTATTACAGAGAGTGGCCGAGCAAAAGATAGTTACAGGTAGCAAAGGGAAAACCTAGGCATAATACTTTCGAAGATGAATAATATTCCACGGCCGACGTCCTCGCTTTCCATGCGCATCCTCCAGATAATAAGCGGCGATTCCCGCTTTCCCGACCACCTTGTATGGCCCTTCATACTTTGGATCTAGTTTCCCCATGTCATCTTGATATTGTATCTTCCTCCAGACGAGGTCTCCCAGCTCATATTTCCGAGGTCGGACTTTCTTGTTGTAGGACTGCTCCATTCTCCTCTGATAAGCGGATAAGCGCACTGCTGCTCGAGCTCTCTTTTCCTCTAGAAAGTCCAGCTCGAGGCCCCTCACCTCGTCATATCCTCGGCGTACTCTATGACCCGAAGACTATCTTGCCCAATCTCGGCGGGAAGCAACGCCTCCGTGCCATATACCATGGAGAAAGGTGTCTCACCTGTAGCAGCTCGGGTGGTTGTTCGATAAGCCCAGAGAACACTGGGCAATTCATCCGCCCATCTTCCCCGAGCAGATTCCAGTCGCGCCTTAAGAGCTTGCACGATGGTTCGATTTGTGACCTCGACCTGTCCATTGCTTTGAGGGTAGGCCATCGAGGTGAAGACTTGCTCGATTTTCAATTCCTGACACCACGCCCGAACTTTAGCTTCGCAGAATTGTCTTCCATTATCAGAGATAAGTCGCCGAGGTATCTCGAAATGGCAGACGATGTTTTTCCATAGAAAATTCAGCACCTCGGCCTCAGATATCTTTACCAAGGGCTCGGCCTCGACCCATTTAGAGAAGTAGTCCACAGCAACCAACAAGAATTTCCTCTGTCCTCCGGCTGGTGGGAAATGTCCCACAATATCCATGCCCCATTGATCAAACGGGCATGAAGAGATGATAGTCTTCAAGGGCTCGGCGGGCTGCTTTTGAAGATTAGCATGCTTTTGACAGCCTCGACAAGATCGGACGAGAGCAGTAGAGTCTTGTTGCATAGTAGGCCAAAAGAATCCTGCAAGTGTAGCCTTCCGAGCCAGAGCTATGGCGCCGAGGTGATTTCCGCAGCATCCCTCGTGAATCTCTCTCAGGACATATTTGGCCTCGTCGGGCCCCAGACACTTTAGCAGAGGTCGGGAAAAAGACCTCTTGTATAAATTGTCGTTCAAAATAACAAAGCGTAAGGCTTGGCGCTTAAGTTCCCGAGCTCGCTGTGGGTTGTCGGGTACTATCCTTCGTAAGAGGTATTCCAAGATATCATGTCGCCAATCCGAGATAAGCATTCTCCCCTGATTTTGCTCGACCTGATAGACTTGCGATAGCAACTCCTTTCCCTGTACTTCCTTACCCGAGGATGGAGCAAGGGAGCTAGCCATCTTTGCGATCTTATCTGCTTTTTCATTGTTTTCCAGGGGTACTTGCTCCAGAATCACCTCGGAAAAAGCCTCTGTCAGTTTATTCAGTGCCTCCGCATACTTCACCATCTTTTCATTATTGATATCAAACTTCCCGTTGTTTTGTTGAATTACCAACTGAGAGTCAGAATAAAGAAGGACCCGAGCTATTCCCATGTTTTTTGCAGCTCGGAGTCCGATGAGCAAGGCCTCATACTCAGCTTCATTGTTGGAGGCTTTGAAATCAAGTGTAATCGCCAAACTTGTTTCCTCTCCCCGGGGGGATACCATAACTACCCCGACGCCGCTTCCCGAGGAGCAAGAACCCATGTTTTTTGCAGCTCGGAGTCCGATGAGCAAGGCCTCATACTCAGCTTCATTGTTGGAGGCTTTGAAATCAAGTGTAATCGCCAAACTTGTTCCTCTCCCCGGGGGGATACCCATAACTACCCCGACGCCGCTTCCCGAGGAGCAAGAAGACCCGTCAACATACACTTTCCACCTCTCCTCTTGCTCGAGGTGTACTGTTTCTGCCAAGAAATCTGCTAAGGCCTGCGCTTTGATGGCTGCCCGAGGTTTAAACTGAATATCATACTCACTGAGCTCGGTGATCCATTTAACAAGCCTTCCAGAAGCATCGGGGTGAGAGACAATTTGCCCGAGCGCGCTGTTAGTAAGCACTGTGATCGGGTGAGAGAGGAAATACGGCCTGAGGCGCCGAGCTGTAATAACCAAGGCCAGAGCCAGCTTCTCCTGCGTAGTATAATTTAGCTCGGCGCCTTTCAGAGCATGGCTCACGAAATACACAGGTTGATGTACCTGTCCTTCCTCCCGTACTAATACCGAACTTGCTGCTTGCGGAGTAACAGCGAGATAAACAAATAATGGCTCCCCGAGCTCGAGATTATTTAGAACGGGCAAGCCTTTCAGATATTCTTTCAACTCCTGAAACGCCTTTTCACTATGTTCACTCCACTCGAACTGCTTAGCTCGGCGAAGTATCTTGAAAAAAGGAAGGCTTCGGTCAGCCGACCTCGAAATAAATCGGGAGAGAGCAGCAATTCTCCCTGTCAACCTCTGAACCTCCTGAACATTTCGGGGCGAACACATAGAAGCGAGAGCTCGCACCTTCTCGGGATTAGCTTCAATTCCCCGACGAGTCACCATATAGCCCAGGAATTTTCCTGTCCGAGCTCCAAATAAGCATTTACTCGGGTTAAGCTTGATTTGATAATTCCGCAGAGTGCGGAAAGTCTCCTCGACGTCAGATATAAAGCACGCTTCTTCCCGAGACTTAATCAAAATATCGTCGACGTATGACCTCGACGTTTCTCCCGATCTGCTCTTTGAACACCTTATCCATCAGTCGTTAATACGTCGCCCCGGCATTTTTAAGCCCGAAGGGCATAACCACATAACAGAACGTTCCATCTGCCGTAATAAAACTGACCTTTCGCTGATCCTCCTCGGCCAGTGGTATCTGGTGATAACCCTGATAAGCATCCAGGAAGCTGAGCAACTCGTGACCTGAGGTGGAATCGACAAGTTGATCGATTCTCGGGAGAGGATAACAATCCTTGGGGCAAGCTTTGTTTAGATCCCAAAAATCTACCAAAGGAGATGGTAGGTCCCGAGCGCCTATTCCCGACCTCCATGATTTCCATCCGCCTAAGTCTTGTCTTCCTCGCTCTATTGGAGTCCCCATCAGTAGGTCCTCCCGAAATCATGTTAATAAATCCTCGGGGTTGAGGCGTCCTTCGCTCTCCCCGGTTAAGTTGCTGATCCTGCCCCCGAGGTGTTCTACCCTGACCTGGGGTCCTGTTACTAAGTTGCCTATCGTCCTTCCGACGAGGCCTCTTCTCCCAACGACGTGGCTTGTCAGCCACCAGCGCTGTCCGTACGTCGGGGTTGTTCTGTAAGATTTGCTCCAACTCTTGGTCCCACAGCCGACATTCCGCAGTAGTGTGACCATAGTCCCTGTGGAAATCGCAAAACTTATCAGACTTGGGATTCCTCGGGACCCCGTCACTGCCTCGAGGACGTTGGACGACCTTCCTCTCATCACAGACTTCCAGAGCCCGAGCTTTGCTCACTTTCAAGGGTGTTCGAGTAGTAAATTCTCCCAACAACAAGGGGGGCTCTTGTCTAACCATCCTCGGCTGGGGTCTCTCCGCCCGAGGATCCCGCCCAGCCCGAGGCGGCGGCCTCTGTTCGGTCTTTCTCGAGGACTGTATCTCCTCCACATTAACATACTTTTCTGCCTTGGTCAAAAGCTCATCAAAAGTCTTAGGGGGCTTTTTGACCAGTGACTTAAAGAAATCACCTCCCTTCAACCCCTGGGTAAACGTCCCGATCAGGAGGTCGGGCGTAGCAGATGGCACTTCGATGATGGTTCCGTTGAAGCGCCGAATATACTCCCGAAGAGTCTCATGCTCTCTCTGCTTCACAGTAAACAGATTTAAGGTAGTCAGGGGCTGCTTCTTACTACTGGCAAATTGATGGAGGAACGCCTGACTGAAATCTCGAAGGCACTTTATACTCCCCGTAGGCAGGAGATTGAACCATTGCTGGGCAGCTCGGACGAGAGTAGTCAAAAAGATTCTGCACTTGATCGGATCGGTATATCGGTGGAGGAGCGCGGCGTTCTCAAACCGAGATAAATGTTCCTCGGGATCTCCCATCCCGTCGTATTCCCCCACATTGTGATATTTGAAATGTTGAGGCAGATCGGCATTCAATACCTCCGTAGAAAATGGCACCTCCCGAGCAGGAGGGGGAGGGGGTGCCGAGTTCCTTTCCGCTCTCAGATTCTCCAATTCCTCATACATCCTTCTCATCTCTTCGACTCGCTGATTCTCCAACTCCTCACGCATCCTTCTCATCTCCTCGGCCTGTCGAGTTTCTAACTCTTCACGCATCCTCCTAATCTCCTCGGCTTGCTGATCGAGATTGGGTGGCGGTTGTGGAGCAGGTTGACCTGCCAGTATTTGTGCCACAGTGGTGGCAACCAACTCCGCTAACTGGGCGGGGGTAAGAGTGGGATTCTCCGACCTCTGAGTGGTACTCTCCGTGTTACTTTTTTCCCCACTACGCTGAGCTCTAGCCCTCTTCGGTGGCATCTTATATCTTCTTCTTCGTTCCCACAGACGGCGCCAATTGATGTAGCCAAATAGTTCAGCCGACGAGCTGTCACCACGTCGAGGACCTCGGGGACGTCGGGCGTCGGGGAATGGAGAGTGCGTGCGTATTCCTGCAACCAACGAACACTTGTCAAAGGGCGCCGGAGATGTGTCCGGCGAAGCCCCTCCGATGCTTAAGTCAGCCGTGCACGAGAGTAAAATGAGAGAAATATAAGCTGTGTGCGAGAGAGTGCAATAATGAGTGAATGAATCTGAGAGAGCAAACCTGGGGGGTATTTATAGAGGGGCTAAGCAGATGAATCGATTCGCTTGCACGTTTTGTCGAGACGTGGGTGAGATCGTGCGCACGTTTTCCGCAAATCCGGCCCACGTTCCCCACTTTTTGCGGAAGTGCTTTAACACGTCGGGCTGGGGTTCTCGGGAGACGCCTCGAACCTAGGCTGTCTCCTCACGTTATAAGCTCTTCCCCATAACGAAGGAGCTCGGTCGACTCCCGAGCGTGTGGCAAGACCTCGGTGAAAATCCCGAGCTCTATGCGCGCATCCCGAGCTCCGAGCTCTATGCGCTTCTCTTGATCGCTTTCGCCTTTGGTGACGCAGGTAGGGTCGAGGCTTAATCCTCGGGTCCCGAGCTACTAATGGGGGGCATCAATCTTATTAACCACCATCTCGAAGATATAATAATTATCTTGTGTCAAAGAAAGATGATCAATCGATCTTCTAAAATAAATCGATATTTCAAATGCATTTTATTGTCGAATTTATATCATGTTATTGTGTCCATTAATACAAAGTAAAGCTCCAACCCGAAATGGCTCAACCCGAACCTGATTTTTTTCGGGTGGGTTCGGGTTGGGATCGGGTTGAAGTGTATTTAGTGTTAATTTAGGTTAATCGGGTGGGTTCGGGTCGGGTTGAATAAATTTTTTTTAAAAAACTCTCAACCCGAACCCAACCCGAACCCGAACCAACCCGAAATGGCTCAATCCGAACCTGATTTTTTTCGGGTGGGTTCGGGTTGGGTTATCGGGTTGGGTCCAAATTTGACACCCCTAATTGTTAGTAAGTCTATTTTAATTTCAGTCAATATAACTTTTTATAAAAAAAATGAGAAAGACATCTAGGTTCCGTTTGAACATGTTTTTTTAAAAACGTTTTTAGTATTTTTAAATTAAAAAACTTAAAATATGTGTTTGGATAAAATTTTTATAAAATATTTTTGAAAATTATTTCTAAAAAACTAATCTTGAAGCAAACTTTTTAAAAACAACTGAAAGATGTTTTATAATGTTTTTAGAAAATAAAATATAGGTAAACTTATACGAATGGTCAAATTAAATTCTTTTTATTAGATTAATTATTTGAATGTTATTTTAATACTAATTTTTAATTATAAATCATTTTCTAAATATTAAAAATATTTTTATAGAATAGTTGTCCAAACACATACTTACCTTTAAAAAAGTTTCAAAACATTTTGCAAGATTTTTTTAAAAATCACTTTTATAAAAATATTTTTAAAAAACATGTTCAAACGAAGCCTAAATGATGTATAATGCATCATTATCTTGAAGAACCCAACTCTTATGGGGCTTACTGCAATGGCGTCCAGTAAGAGTTTCAAATCGATACAGGCCCAAAAAAAAGAAAAACCAATACTTGTATTTTCTTTTCTAATATCTTCAATATTACAAAGTAATTCTTGTAAAAACAAAAAATTCATAGTAATAAACTACGTCCAGAAAAAACTCCCCTATGGCTAAATATTATAAATTTTTTTAATGTTTATAAATTAGAAAACATAATTAAAAAGCACGGGTAAAACTGGAATTAAACGTGTTTCATATATATCATTGAATTTTGGGGAAATTCGACGTTTGGAATCATCCAAGTCGACAAAAATTTAAGAATATTCAACAATTCAATGTTCGGACGCGATGTGTCATTTATTTGGCTCCATTTGTGTTCATTTTGCGACAAACATTACGACCTAGCGAGCTTCAATAGGGGTACAGAAAGACTGTAACTGCAAATAGACATGAACAACAATGTAAGTCTGATTTTGCACATACTTTCATATATATATATATATATATATATATTTCATATTGTGGACATCCAGTGTGGACGTCTGTGTGGATATCTAACTAAAACCCGACATCTTGTGTACATCTAACTAAAACCCGACACCGTGTTTTAGTTACGTGGTACACTCAACTAAAACATGGTGTCGGGTTTTTCTTAGGTGCCCACACTAGGTGATCACAATATCAAATATCTCATTATATATATATATATATATATACAAGTACATAAATGATATATTTACGGGGTAAAATTTTAACTCTATTAGCAAAGTCAGATTATTAAATGTCCGTCGAGAAATTTGTTTTGTTTTGCATGAACAGATGTGAAAGTAGAATATGACTACACACAACGCAGAATTCCGTGGAGGGAGATTCGCAATGGGACTGGTCTCCTACCATGCCTACCGATTCACATGTTTGTCTGTATCAAAAATTATACCATTTCAACTTCTCACCCGTTACCACACACAAAATTTGACAACCTTGAATTTTTACAAATTCAACATTAATTTATTACAATAAAAAAAAACATTTGTTTAAGGAGAGACGGAATCCCTTCTCAGATGAACACAGGATCGGGTTCAACATACCCTAAACATATCCGGACAAGTAACTTTGCTCCATTTGTATATGTATATTTGCCCATGAGTTCGTTTCTTCGTTATCCCGTCGAATTTGCTGTAGAGACGTATACGCCGAGGTCCAAGAATAAGCAAAGAAAGTTGTGAGTTCCGGTGCGAACGAATTCTTTTCTTATTTAATTCTATTGTCGAGGAAACCCTCCTGAATATTTTATCTATATTTCGATAAATATCTGATATCGAAGAACTGTATTTTAAAATATATAAATATGCAGGGGTCACCTTGTAGAAAACATGTTGGGTGCCAATGTTCAGAAGTCAAGCACGAAAGATATGTACGTGCGTGTTTTATTATATGAATAATATATAATAAGATCATTAAAATCATCTACTTCAGCAATAATTTGGGACCTGCTTGCAAACATTTTGAGTGACATTACACCGGAAAAAATCTAAACTCTCCAACTGTAGCTTGTGGCCGAGCTTTAATTTAAAATGGCTCAGAAGTCATAAAATAATACTCAATTTGACCAAACAGAGATCGCACCATGTCCCACCACCCGGCAGCCGAAACAAACCCGTTGAAATATTTGTTAATAGCCAGATGGGTGATAAGATAAGTAATACAGAATAACAAAAATAAATGAATCGAAAACAGCATCAGTAACAGAATGTCTATCGGGACATGTATTTCAACATAGTTCCCTTAAAGCAGATTCACCCCGCCTGAGTGTTTCCACCTAGGACATACCAGAGATTATATACTAGTAGTTTTTTGGGATGCTTGTATTGAATATACAATCAATACACAATTGGCGTCTCTTCGTGCATGTACCGTAAAAGGAAAATTTAGCAAACCTTTCCAGTTGTAAATCAGGCCCTTGATTTGCACCCTCCTGCACAGACGCATGCGAGAGAAAGCATTTCCACTAGACAATCTTATAACTCATATATTAAAACATTATATAAACTAACCTCAATTTTATTATTAAATCAATCTGGGATACGATATTTTTCCTTCTCTAGTTAATCCTCCCAAGATTATTGTGTAATCCTCGTTATCTCAGAAAAATACTATGAAATGAAAAATACGCTGACATGTCCAGCATATGACATGTCAAATGATTATGCATGAGCGTCAATCTAAGCTAATGTATTTCATTAGTTTATATCAGTTCGCATTTTATGATGATTATAGTTATATTTTTCAAGTCATATGACATGTAATTTTCCAAGTAGCAAGTATAATTATTTAGTAGACGTGGGTGTAATAAGAGGTAGGTGTTCACGTGACACGCACGAGGATTCCCCATGGATAAATGTCTGTTGTATTGCTGTCGTCCCGATAACGAACCAACTTGGTCCCTTTTATTACTACACATTTAATTACTCGTCTCTCTATATACTCCAATTATGAAATCTTTCTAGGATATTAATTTTTTAATATTCACGAAGACTAGATTTAGGACCCATTTTTGAAGTTTTAATAAATTTAACTTATTTATCGGGAAATAAGTTTTTTTTTATCGGAAAATAGGTTATTATTAAATTTGATGGTTCTCTTAAGTTTCTATCCATGAAATTCGATTTTCAGACCAGTTTTAATGACCTACGATTTTACGTGGCAACGAGGAGGGTGAGAATGAGAGATGAAAATGTGCCTATATAAATGAAATGGGCTGGCCAATTACAGCTTTGACATTAAATAAACACGCGTTTGGGCTGACAGAGAAGTTTCATTTGTCGGGTTGGGTAGATATGGAATCCAAACTGGAACCATATCCGATTGGTCCCCACAAAAACTTTACGACCACAGATCTTTTGGGCCCTATTCTAATGGATACCAGAAGTGTGTTGTTGAAGGGGGCCTCATTCGTGGATGCAAATTTATTTTTATATTATAATATTCTGATACCAGGGTAAAAAAACCTACTCAGGACCCGAGTAAAGAGCTGCTCTTAAATGTCATCTCTACTCTGGTCGGGAACATGTCATCTCTACTCTGGTCGGGAACCTGTGATCTCTACTTTGGTCGGGAACCTGTCATCTCTGGCCTACTCAGGAACTTGTCATCCCTACTCTGGTCGGGAACCTGTGATCTCTACTCTGGTCGAGAACCTGTCATCTCTGGCCTACTCAGGAACCTGTCATCCCTACTCTGGTCGGGAACCTGTCACTCTGCAACTTGGCCCTCTTGTATAACTCATGATTAGTGCACTGACAAAGCTGCAAAACCCATCCCTGCGTACAGGTGTTAGGGTGCGTACACGCAAGGTCTGCTCTGCCCATCCCTGCTCATGATTATTCAGGTAGTACAACACGCAACCCATTTGCTCGCCCATAAATACCCAGGTATTCTCTCATTTTCTAGACAGATTCAGCAGACTCATTCTCTGCACTACATATCTTCTTGATCATCCGACTGACTTAAGCATCGGAGGGCCTTCGTCGGGATGGCTCCCGACGCCCTTTAACCAGTGTTTGTGGTTGCAGGTCATTGCAGGATATATAACCTCCTCTTCCCCCGAGGACAAACCTCCTCATCCCCCGAGGACAAACCTCCTCATCCCCCGAGGACAAACCTTCTCATCCTCCTAGGACAAACCTCCTCTTCCCCCGAGGACAAAGCTTCTCATCCTCCTAGGACAAACCTCCTCTTCTCGGGCAAGTCTCCTCATCCTGCTGGGATAAGTCTCCTCATCCTACTCGGGCAAGTCTCCTCATCCTACTCGGGTGGTGATGTGTAACTCTCTGGTTGAGAACCGATGATGATTTTTATATCGCATCAATTGGCGCCGTCTGTGGGAACCAAAAAAGAGAGTGAAAATGCCGCCAAGGAGGAACATAGCGCAATAGTGGAGAATATTGATGTACAGGAAGAGGCTGATGACAGTGGAACATCAATCAACCAGTAGAAAAAACGTTTTAAACTTAGGTCAGTTCTCAATTTTTCTTGCAAAAACTTTACTTAGTATTATCTCTTGGCAATAAGACGACTCGATCAAAAGATGTTTTTCCTGCGTTCACTCTACTCGGGAGTACATTATTTCTACTCGGGAAATCTACCATCTGCTCTGCTCGGGAATCTGCCCTTGCCCTGCTCTGGTCAGGAATATGTTATCTTGCCCTGCTCTGGTCAGGAATATGTTATCTTGCTCTGCTCTACTCGGGAATATGTTATCTCACCCTACTATCAACTCCGGTTGATATCTAAATACTAGGATAAAAATCCTATCTAGCCCGATCTACTCGGCACATTACTATCAACTCCGGTTGATATCTAAATACTAGGATAAAAATCCTATCTAGCCCGATCTACTCGGCACATTCTATCAACTCCGATTGATATCTAAATACTAGGATAAAAATCCTATCTAAAAGCCCGATCTACTCGGCACCCTACTATCAACTCCAGTTGGTATTTACAAACCCGACCAGCTCGGCACACTAAGAAAACCTACTCGGCTCCCGAGGAGAAACGCAACAGTCTTCAACTTCACTACTTCGTTTCGACTAAAAAGGGGAGATACTATTGATACCAGGGTAAAAAAACCTACTCGGGACCCGAGGAAAGAGCTGCTCTTAAATGTCATCTCTACTCTGGTCGGGAACATGTCAGCTCTACTCTGGTCGGGAACCTGTGATCTCTACTCTGGTCGGGAACCTGTCATCTCTGGCCTACTCAGGAACATGTCATCCCTACTCTGGTCGGGAACCTGTGATCTCTACTCTGGTCGGGAACCTGTCATCTCTGGCCTACTCAGGAACCTGTCATCCCTACTCTGGTCGGGAACCTGTCAACTCTGCAACTTGGCCCTCTTGTATAACTCATGATTAGTGCACTGACAAAGCTGCAAAACCCATCCCTGCGTACAGGTGTTAGGGTAGCGTACACGCAAGGTCTGCTCTGCCCATCCCTGCTCATGATTATTCAGGTAGTACAACACGCAACTCATTTGCTCGCCTATAAATACCCAGGTATTCTCTCATTTTCTAGACAGATTCAGCAGACTCATTCTCTGCACTACATATCTTCTTGATCACCCGACTGACTTAAGCATCGGAGGGCCTTCGTCGGGATGGCTCCCGACGCCCTTTAACCAGTGTTTGTGGTTGCAGGTCATTGCAGGATATATA
This sequence comes from Dorcoceras hygrometricum, assembly GCA_001598015.1. NCBI lineage: Eukaryota > Viridiplantae > Streptophyta > Magnoliopsida > Lamiales > Gesneriaceae > Dorcoceras > Dorcoceras hygrometricum. Next base: position 690,994 of record KV000914.1, on the reverse strand, counting down.
ACCTCCTCTTCCCCCGAGGACAAACCTCCTCATCCCCCGAGGACAAACCTTCTCATCCTCCTAGGACAAACCTCCTCTTCCCCCGAGGACAAAGCTTCTCATCCTCCTAGGACAAACCTCCTCATCCCCCGAGGACAAACCTTCTCATCCTCCTAGGACAAACCTCCTCATCCCCCGAGGACAAACCTTCTCATCCTCCTAGGACAAGCCTCCAGACCTCCAGATATTCTCGGGTGGCGATGTGTAACTCTCTGGTCGAGAACCCATGACGATTTTGAGATCGCATCATATTCTTTTATTTTATGTATAATTTCTTTGTTCAAATCATTTGAATATTTTCAAGTTGTAGCTGGATTCATCAGTCCTCGACATATTTATTGGGTCCTATCTGGAAAGACGATATAATATCTACTCTAAGTTTGTCCAATAAAATTCCTTAACTGGTTCTTTCCTGCCTCAATATGTATACTATTTCGGAACAATATTCACACTGATCATCGGTGGCCATGAAAAATAGGGATTTTCCTAGTATGGTCGATCTTTTTTTACCTGATTTAGTCGTTGTTAGTAACTCACGATATTGATCATATGAGAAGACATGTTGAATATCTATAATGGAATTTCGATCCATAAATAGATGCATGTGGAAGCGAGGAAAGGGAAAGGTAGGCAACTAGGGAGAAGGAAATGCAATGAAATTGGTCACTAATACACTAAATTGATTGGGGTAAATCTCAAAAGCATCTCGTTTAGTAAACGAGCGTATGTGAGAGTAGTACTGGGATATGTGACGACCTCTTGGAAAATTCTCGTACGTCAAGTTGTTGATATTGTGTCGTTTGGTCTGATTGGTCGGATGAGCTATAAAAGTATGATGCCAAAACTTAACAGGTAATACTACCTCTATCGATAATAGCTTTTGGTCCGGTGGTTGCACGTTGCTAATATTATAAGGAACTAAATTTATATATTTGCCAACAGCTATAGTTTTTGCCTAGTGGTAACTACTTTCTCACATATTTAAAATTATTAAGGAAGTGTTTTGGAGTGTTGTAAGACATTCCTAATTTATAATAATATAGCAAAATTGAGATGTGTTTTTTCTAGTTTTAGTTTTTGTTTATTAAGCAAATCAAGAAGCAGTATTCACATATACTAAGAAATTTTTTTACTTTATTTTAATTTAGAGAGATCTTTACAAGCATTCCCCCACTAAGATAAAAAATAACCATAAAATGAGGCGCCGCTTTGATACGAGACAAACAAGAGAGATTAAAGCAGGAAACCCTAAACTATAAGAATGAAATGGGTATTATCCCGATCATTTCTATTATTGAAACTGTGCATTGTTATTTGATAATAAATGGCTGAAAATAAATTAAAAAAAAAGATATATAACCAATATTATTTATTTAGTATTTAATTCTATGTCTCTCTAAAGTGCTGTATATAATACATCCTGTGAAATTAATCTGATATGAATCCTTTAAACTAGTAGCAACACAATAAAATATAATAAAATTATTATCTTGAAATAAAAATATGTTGCACCAATCTGTTAAAGATTCTTATGGACAATATATTTTGAAAGTTGTAATAATATAGCATGCTAGATTCACAAGTCATGTGCAATATTAGAGTAGCAAAAATTTAAAATATTTTCCATAGTCGATGCCAACTCGTTTCAGACTTCAGTTCTAATTTCAAATGTGGAACATAGAGTTAATAATTCTAAATAATGTATTGATGTAGGCATCCCATGTTTACCCATCAATAACTCTGCGAAATTTCAATTATGATGCAATAATGACAGTATACTTAACAGGGTAGGTCTGCCAATAAATTGAAACTCTTAGTGGCTATCTGCTTATGATCTCATCATTAGTGTTTACTATTTTATTATATTTAAGAATAGTATATTTTATTTGGGTTCAAAGTTTACATTGACATTTAAATAAGTGATGATATAAGTAGATTAAAAGTAATCGATAATCGATGAGACATATTTTATCTAAAATATTATATGTATCTAATAATAATAATAATAATAATAATAATAATAATAATAATAATAATAATAATAATAATAAAGGGAGAGAAATAATATAAATTGGTAATTTTTATAGTAAAAAATTGATTATTGACAAACTATTGCACTATTTCTTTTAAATATCACTCTATCTAGATTATAAATAGGAGTGTTATATTGAGATCAGATACAGTTGAATTTACTATCATTTCTTTATTCTATTCTCTCTATTTTTATTTCGTTATCTTTATTTCTCTCTTATACTATCAAAGTATAACATAGATAGTATGGATAAACATATACGTATGTTAATTAAATTAAAATTTCATATACCAAAATTCACTTGGCAAAACGAGAATTGTAAAAGCATACATATGTGTGTGTGTGTGGTGGGGGTGGGGGGTGGCGGGGCGGGGGGGTTTGTACTCAATAGGCGTTTGATGAAGACGGGGTTGGGTGGGGGGGGGGTCGGTTGTACGCAATAGTCGTTTGATGAAGACAAATAATGTGACATGTGATCTCATCGCATGTTCCTGATCTCGTCATTACATATATATGATTACCCATATATAAATATTACAAGTCTGATCAAGGAATGGATTTCAGTCAGTAAACGATGGAAAAATGTATACTTCTCTTTAATATCTATATCAAATATTTATCGAGATTGATTGCACATAAAAATGGCACATGATAGCTCCAATGATGTCCAATTTCATGTTGGAGTAGGTTTCATTACTGTGGTTCCACATGTTCTTCGACCGGTACATGTCAGTTTATCTCCTAGTCTGATTTATCTAATTAACATGACTTATAGACCATCACGCCAAATTAGAGAGTTTACCAAATACACACACCAAATAACAGAAGTTATAGATTCCCTAGACAACAAAAGAAGAACAAAATAAGGCTAATGGTAACATTATACTGATAAGTTTGGATGCCTAGATGACAATTAATTAGGAAATTAAAGAATATCTCATTCCAATGTGTCGTTGTCATAAAGAAGAAAATCTAGGAACCATGAAGTCTTAGTGTACATAATAACGTCATATTAAGTCATTACTGGAGCAAAATCAATGACCTGTAGTTGAGTATAGCTAGTAGGCCATGTCCCTATCTTCACCTGGTAATCATAACTAACACATATCGAATATAATATTTTCGTTATAATCATCATAATAATAATTAATAATAATTGGGATTCTTTAATTTAAGCATGCACCCAATCATCTCCCGGTGCACATTGCCTCATCCGCGTGACCATCGAAATCAACTATTTAATTTGACCACTCAAATAAAGTTGTGGATTCATACTGAAATGGATCATTTCACTATATACCCAGTTCAAATATTTAACGCGTAAAGAAGTAAATCTATGTTTTTGGATGATTATGCTGAATGATTCGAATATGGTCCTTCGCTCGTATTTTATTGAAATAAATATATGGGTTACCTGCTCCGACCAACATGCATGGAAGATCATGAATTCATTAGATGAAATATTTAATTAGGATATAATTGAATTGTTTTTTTATATATAGAAACATATATATGAACTCATTTGGTGGTCTTATTTTTAAAAACAGACAGCGATGGCTTCCAACGGGACTTATTGATGACGGTCCAACTGCATCAATTCGTGAATAATATATAATCTTTTTATATTTATTTAAGAGTTCCGAGTTTAAACAAAGAGTATAGATGGCAGGCATTTGTCCAAACTCCAAATTATATATATTTTTATGTTTTTCAGATAACCTTACATGCATTGACTAATATTATAATTGGCATATGTGCAAGAGATAGGTAATAGCAGGGTCGTCGGCTGATTTTTTTCTTTTTATCTACGTAAGAACATATTTTGAAGGAGCAAAGAAAATGAATATAAGTTTCATCTTCCAAAATGCGAACCATCACTTGCCTCCACCAATGTTCTCAAGAGCACAGGCGAGTTGGTAAGACCTGGGGTGATATGAGAATAACTTCTCCGATTTCACGGGTTCGATTCTCGTGTAAAGTATATTTCTCACTGAAATATTGTGGGGTATGCTTTGGGAATTAGTCCGTTATATGAGTCCTCTCCCCGAACCCCTGTCTACTCATGCATATCCCTCGATTTACCACCTGTATGAACCAAGGGACCTCAGATATATATAGGGAATTAATCCATCAATTAACTCCACCTATCATATTAACGTTAATAGTATGTCAAAAAAAATCAAAACGTAGTTATTCCCAAGAAGCATTCGAGTAATTAAGTACTTGGGGAAATAGGCACGTATAATTAATTTTAAAATTGTACAGAACCAATTAAAAATTAGCAACCCTTTGTACGTGGTAATTAAACTAGGAAATCCATCAGATAAGAAAACACGTGTAGAAGCAGAGCGTGGCTGGTTCCAGCCAATGAGCAACAAGTTAAAGTCAAAGTCAAATGTGTTAGATTAATGCAATCATCGTACAAATTAAAAATTACCTTGACATATATTAATTAAATTGACTAGAAATCTGCAAAAAACGAAGATGGGGTTTGCCCATGATTGGTGGTTTAGGAAACATTTGAAGCATGCTGACAACGGCTATGGTAAAATTAATATTTTTAAAATTCATGTAAGTGACAATAACAAAATTAATTTGTTTATGTATAAATTAAATATTGTCATGGTAATAAATTAAAATTGTCATGATACAACCTTAGTTGATTTAAAGAAATATTACTTAGACAACGTTTATCTCGTTGAATTAGATATGATATGATAATAAATCATATGATTATAAATCATTGAGTTGGATAGAGAATAATATTTGATAGGAGCAATATTTTTTATATGGATTAAATTTTGAATAAAATATTTATTACATTTTTAACCTTTGTAAAATTTAATTAAAATATAACAAAATGACGATGAAATGGTATAATATGATAATTTTATATTAATAATTTGATGGATGTGAGATAAATAATATAAGATTTCATGAAATAAATATATATTATTTGATTGATGTCAGAAGAAATAATATTTTAAACGAACATGAGATAGAATATAATTATAATAATATTATTAATAAGGCGAGATGAACATGCCTTAATGCTTGATGTTATTCTTGGAGATTCCATCTTGCATGAATGCATACATCCTTGTGTAGTGTATTTAGTGCATTTAAGTCAAACTAAATATTTATTTAATCTCTTTCTTTTAGTTTTTGTATTCAGTTATATTTAAATTTTCAAAATATATTCATTTGGAGGTGTTTCTACTTGCTCTGGATCGATGAATCAGTACTTTTTGCATCGAACAATGGAATTAAACGTTTTATATATATCCTTCACTCATCCAGAAAAAGCACTGTTTTTTAATTAGTTAAATGAATTATACTTCGACCATAATTTTAGTTTCTTATCAAGTCTAAAAAATAGGAATTTTTTCACCTTTGCTTTTCCACCAATTACCAGTTGCTATGATGCACCACAATGATATAATTTGAGCACTAAAAGTTTTGAAACACAAAACATATATATATATTTATATGCCCTCTACAATAAATAATTATGATGTTCTTACATTTGAATATATATATATACATAGGTATATATTTTCTTTATACTTGGCTTTTAAGATTATTTTAAATGAATTTCAAGATAACCCTCCCTGGAACCGGAACATCATTTCGGGATCATATCCGAATATCCGAGTTGACTTGCTCTCATTCGCGCCCCCACGATGATTACGCATGTGGATGTGGTCAACGTGCAGGCAATTACGAATACCTTAAATATCGAGTTTGTGCACGAATCACGCTAGATCTAGTAACGGATCAGAGATCTCGACATCATTATCTTCTCTCTCTCCTATATAAACCAGGTATATTTTATCTACTCATTCACAAATCATCAAGCATTCCACTATATTTTTGCCCACATTTTTCTAGAATCCCTAGCTAACTTAGGTATCGGAAGGATTCATCGGAGACACTTCCGACGCCCTATAATTTTATTTTTGTGGTTCTAGGTCTTTTGCGGAGTATTATCGTCTCATCACCTCGATCACTTCCTGAACCCGGCTTCCCGACGAACAGGAATGAGAGAATCCAGTGAGCTCTGTGGTTGAGTGAAAATGTGGTTTCACCAAAGTTGATGGTGCATTTTATAATCTATAGACAAGAATAAAGTGTTTTGCCAATTAAAATAATTAAATGAAAATTTTTAGCCTACGATCATGCTGATGCTATGATGATGAAATGTAGGTGAGATTTTTATGGAATTTTCAAAGTGGGAATGAATGAAATCAATAGAGGACGCACTAATGATTTTAGGAACAATGCTTTGGATGATTCTTTCTTCTTACTGAAGACCAACAAGAGATCCTCGTATTGAATCATATTCTATTACATATCTTTTGTCATGTCAAAGAATTCACATCCTCAATCAAGGATAGTCAACGAAGTTATGATCACCGTAAACCAAAGATAAACTTAACATAAAGACAATACAAGACATGTTAACGAAACGAGAGAGAATGTATATGCATGCTGATACCGCTAAGAATTTCCACATCTGGATCCGAGAAAAGAGCTTCTCTTAAAACGACACTGATAATCTTCAATCTTGGCTCCACCCGATCACCTCTGTCCTCGGAAGGATTCCATTGACTGAGCACGTCACCTCGAGATAAAGATCTAAACACTCCTCGACCAGTATACACCTAACAGACACTCTGTGGGCACCCAAGATATACCTCGGGCAGTCCTCCCAGGGCACCTCGGGACCTCGAGGTGTGACGAGTCTGCACAAGTATAGTCTCTCGACCTGACGTCAGGACAAGTGGTCTGGCCTTGACAACGACCCCACACAAGCAACTTGACCCTCTTGCATAACTCATGATTAGTGCAATGACAAAAGCTACAAGACCCATCTCTTCGTACAGGTGGTCGGGTAGCGTACACGCAGGCCTGATAAGCCCATCCCGGCTCATGATTACCCAGATAGTTTAACACGCAATCTCTTGGCTCTCCTATAAATACTAAGGTATTTCTCATTTTAAAACACACTCAGCATACTCATTCTATGCACTACATATCTTGTTAATCACCCACGCTGACTTAAGCATCGGAAGGCATTCGTCTGGATGGCTCCCGACCGTGGTTGCAGATCATTGTAGGAAAGACGTCCAACTCATCCCCCGAGGACAAAGCTCCCGACGTGCCCTCTCATACTCCTCGGGCTATATTGTATTGTGGCCTAGACCTGGTGATACCTCCATCGTAGTGACTTGTCAAAGCAGTTTTCTCCTAATTCAGCTCTAGTAGATCTCACTCAACTTACTCCCTGAGGACAGGTATCCCGACCTCCCGACATGATTATCTAACGTGGTGACAGCTTATTGGCTGGACAAAATTCGGTTACATCACCTGCATATACTAAAGTTTGATGTACTTGATCAATGACCGTTTGGAACCTCATGTTGTAGATTATAGGCCGAGCTAGCTAGAACACGAGAGCCTTATTTCACTTAACTTATAACCTCATGTATTTGTAGCCAATTCTAAAAACTATTTATTTCGGCACGCACGCTACGAGAGATCATATATGTGTTTAAAGAATAAGATAAGTTTGGTCAAAACTCCTAAAATTTTAAAACACATGATAATCTTATCAAATATGATAATATTTCGATCTTATTTGATAATATTTCGATCGAATCAATAACGAGGAATAACGGAGAAGATCACAGTTTGTGGAGGAATGAAGATATACTTCATCATCGAAGTTTAAAAGCTTATTATGATAAATTAGTGCAACCAACTTGTAAAACAGCAATTAATTGGGGTAGGGTCCTGGAATTGACGGTAATGTGCAAATGATATTCGGATCCTTTTGGAAGGTCCATTTCATTGGCGGGTCCAAATCCACCATCTTTTATCCGAATTCATTACTTTATCAGACTGGTCATCTATCACCCATATAATAATTGCATCCTAATATTATATTCTTCAACTCCAACACAAACAACTTTTTTGTGTGCTCGTTTCGATTCCCTTAATTATGTAATAATATGTTTTATTTAATTATCAGTGAAATATTTGAAAAACAAGAAGTATCTCAAATTGTATATTGGCAGACCTAAAAAAGTTGCATCCACCCATTATAATACTCGCACATCCATAAGTTTTTAAAAAATTTCAAAATCTGTTGTAACTTTTATTTATTTACGTTTAATTAAATATGTACAAGACTAATAAATACTTTGTTGACAGAATTAGACACAAATAATATTTTCAATCGCACATGCATATTTGTAAAGGCGTTTTCCGTCTTTGTGGACTTACCTTTTAACCCTTACTTAATTATAATCTATTTTAGTAAATACGTACATTAAAAATTAATTAAAATTTATATACTTCAGGTAACGGCTAATTTCTTGATTTATGTTTTGGCAAGTGGATTGCGAATCTTAAGAATTAATTTCTAGCGAGTACTACTATATATAAAACCACCTAATAATTCTTTATGTTAACTAATAATCGAATTTGATATGGCTTCAAACGTGAATTGCTATAATCTATTTTTTCTTAAATGGTAACCTCAGTTACGTCTAGATATATGCATGTATGTGTATATATATTTCTAATTGTACCTAGCTCCATTTTACTAAATCCAAATATTGTGAACAAGTGAGAATCAAGTACATCTCATACCCAAACAGTTGAAAGAAACAACCCCAAGAAGCCAAAATTATGAATCAAGAAATCTGCGTGCTAACTAAAGATGCTCCAAAAAAGTAAAGGAGAGCGATTTTAACTTTCACGATAAATGTGTACTTTGGATACTTTGGACTGAATGATTATCCACTCCACTCAACCACAGCAACGAATAAATTTAATCTCTAGCTAATTAGCACATCGAAGGAATAAAAGTCACATTTTATAATATCTATGAAGTTATCCCAATATATTTAACTTGAGATCTAATTTGGATTCGAAATGCATTCAGAAATCAAGTCTTGCGGGGGATATATTTAGGGTTTTTAGGATTCACCTAACAATGGCAAAACCACAAATATTAGTTCCGATTTAGGAATTTAAATCTTGAAATCCTTTAATTTCACAAATTGCGCCACTGGGACTAATATCAAATTAATAAAATAATTGCATCCGACGGTGTTTTCGAGTTGGTAAAATATATATTTATTAGCCAATGGAAAAGTGTCAGATTTCCTACTAACATTTCCTCGGGTGAGTTTTTTACAAAAGGCTTGTCAAATTAGTGTGGTTTTCTTGGTCATCTCGAGTTTTACCCCAAGCTAACCAAAATGTTGTATCTGCGGGCGTTATAATTCATAAGAATTGTAAGTAGTACAACACCGAAGAAGGAAAGCAAAGGATAATGAATTCAAGAACACAAATTACTTGGTTCAGGTTGATGATAACCCTATATCCAAGGTTCTGGGATCACCCCAAAATATACAGATTCTCTCATGAATACAATAACAAGAGCCCTATGTAACTGAATACAGGTTTCAAATATACAGATTCTCTCATGAATACAATAACAAGAGCCCTACGTATTTGTCATTCTTCATGCATGATCGAGCTTCATCTTCTCTGTATCTTCAATGGTGAAAATGAGGAGAGGTTTTTAGTTGACGAAGACCAAGACTTCACTTATCTTACTATCAGAGTTTCTTTATATCTTGTTAGCTGACAACTCCCTTACGAGCCGGTCGATTCTTGTTGTCTTGGCTAGTTTAATCCTCATCGTTCACAACTTAATACATATCGAGTCAAGGTTATTCTTCAAAATATATATACAAGACAATTCGACGACTGTCTGGGATACCTATTCTGTGGTAAGAAGTACGTTTATGGCTTGTTCTCCTATTTAGAATATAGCATCAGACAATGACTTATTCTATCAGGAACTCGAGAGAGTGACAACGTTATAACTCAAATTGTTTTTTTTTATATGCATTATAATTCAATTTTCAAGTGAAAAATCTTGAACTTGTCAGTTTAAACACCCAAAAAAATATAGTAACGTGTGCGATTCTCAAAATTTTGGGAGCATCGAGTACGGCAAACAATGTGATGGTGGGCTTGAAGATTTGATCAAGTGTAGGTAGTGGAAAGTGAGTGAGTGAAATTGGAAAGAAAGAAAAAAAAAAGAAGAATGTCATGGAGAGTATTAGCGGGACCCACGTGAAGGGGGAACACAAGTCCGAGATTTGATATCCACCTCCCCTGAAATCCTTCCCATTAATCATTTCTTCGTCCACTAATCCCATTGAATTATCCCACTAAATCTTCTTTGTTGGAACACCAATGTGAGCGTGCACGTTGCCATTAACTTTGCTATTTATTCAACACCACTCGACTCGCTTTCGATCAACAGGAGGGATTAGTAAGGCCTTGTTTGGACCGAAAACTTTACTGAAAATTCCCGAGTTGATGACTATGTAACGGGATCTTATTAATGCTCACCAAAATGGACAAAAAAATACACTTGTAAATACGAATTCAACGTGCTGTATGTACAAATAATGAGAGAACATAAGAATTTCAAGATACATGCAAATGCAAAAGTATTTGGAATTAATTCCTCTTGGCCAAACGAAACCTGAGAACCGGATCACGATTGGTAAGAATATAGTAACACGACAAAAGTATTTGTTTATTTGTTAAAGGGAAAAGAAAAGGGAAAAAAATAAGTGTACGCGGAAATAATTAATATATCAGTTTCACGTAATAATATTTAATAGCAAGCAGAAAGTCTCCTTTTCCCATTCCATGCTCGCTACTTGCTAGGCCGCACTACAATTTATTTTTTCCCCTGCTCTGCAGCGCTATAACAAAAAAGAGAACTTAACTTTGCTTCTTTTTTGAGCCAATTGAGGGACTACCTCGCCGCCGCCGCAGCAGAAAGTTTTTGAAGCGCATTTAGTTTGTCCCCGAAAATTTTAACAAAATAGCTAGGGGGGATAGTAGTAATAGATCGTGGGTTAACATTAAATGAAAGTGTCTGTTATTGTTTGCAAACTTTCTATGTTTAGCTCTTTCTGATGATAAGTCGTGGTGTGAAGAAATCGTGAACTGTCTGTTTTCAGTGCATAAAAACCTCGCCTTCCGCTTTTCTTCCCATTCATATTGAACTGAAAAAGAGTTGAGGGGTCACGTATTTGGACCTGGTTCAATCAAGGGAGTGCTTTTTTTTTCTTTTCTTTCTGTTGCTATATATAAGATCTGGGATCAAGAAAAAGACTCGTCTGATTACAAGGTGTTAGGGAAAGTGAATTTTGGGTGGGTTTTTTCTCCTTTCATCGTTGTTCTGTCTGTTTGTTTTTTTTATCTTTTCCTCCCTTTTTCAGCATTGGAATCTGGGGAGTTCTTCTTGGCTTTCGTTTTCTGGGGAGGGGTGTGGGGGGTGCTTGTTGGGTGTGCATCTCTTTTGTCTCATTGGATGTCTTTTTTTGTGCGTGTTCTTCAGATCTGCCACGGATTTTTCAAGTCCCTATTTACAGAGAAAGTGATAAAATGTCGTCACAGAAGCAAGCAGAGGAAGCTATTGTCTCCACTTTTAGTGAGACTGAGCATGACGACGGCGGGAAGGAGGAGGAGAAAGTGGAAGATCAGCCCATTTTCAGCGTCAAAACATTCCTCTGGCACGGTGGCTCCGCCTGGGATGCCTGGTTCAGTTGTGCTTCCAATCAAGTACGCATGTCAAAAATATCTTGACCATCAACTCTTCAAAATCTCACGAGATTCCGGAATGGGATTCTTTCAACTTCACAAAGCTGTAAAATTATGAGTAATTGCCAAGTATTTTTATCACAGGTCGCTCAAGTTCTGCTCACGCTGCCATACTCTTTTTCTCAACTTGGAATGCTCTCTGGAATCGTGTTTCAACTGTTCTACGGCATTATGGGAAGCTGGACTGCGTATCTTATCAGTGTTTTATACATCGAGTATCGAAGCAGAAAGGAAAAGGAAGGCGTCAGCTTCAAAAACCATGTCATTCAGGTTTGCTAATTAAATTTCTCGATAAAAACGACAACCCCTTTCCAATTTTTTTATTCATCATATCCTGAAATCCAGTGGTACGAAGTGCTGGATGGATTACTTGGCCCAATCGGGAAAGCTGTGGGTTTAGCCTTTAACTGCACTTTTCTTCTGTTTGGATCAGTCATCCAACTCATAGCCTGTGCAAGGTGATCAGAACTTCTTTTTTTTCTCTTCAAAAGATGTGATCTTGAAAGTGAAGTACGTCGAAGAGATTGATTCTTGATAAATCAAACTTTAAAATTTAATTTACAGCAACATATACTACATAAATGACCATCTGGATAAGAGGACATGGACTTATATCTTTGGAGCTTGTTGCGCCACCACTGTTTTCATTCCCTCCTTTCACAACTACCGAATTTGGTCCTTCCTTGGACTTGGAATGACTACTTATACAGCTTGGTACTTGACTATTGCGGCTCTTGTCCACGGCCAGGTAATAAAGTTATCAATCTACAGTGCTACTTACACTTTGCAAGAAAAGTAAATTCTATATGTACTTTTCTTCTTCTCTTTTTTTTCCATCTTAAATCAAATATCTTGCGAAACTTTGCCCATTATAGGTTGAAGGTGTTCAGCACTCGGGTCCAAAAAAGCCAGTGCTGTACTTCACCGGAGCTACCAACATACTGTACACATTCGGTGGTCATGCTGTCACAGTGTGAGAAGCTTTTTAAATTTCTTTTTATTTATATGTTTTTTCTTTCGGCTGCTCCTCAATTATTTAAACAATATGTTTCAGAAAACATTATCTTCTTCCCCATCTCGGCTTCTCTTTGCAGCTTTTGCCGGCCCCTCGGGGTCAGTAAAAGCAAACAAAATCATGAAATTACTTAAGTCTTTGTTTAAAAGAGGAAATTAATAGGCAACATAAACATTGACATCATCACTCCTTACATACCTATCAGTGGAGTTAAACTACAGTAAAATCAGAGCCCAACAGTTAGAAGTTTCTACCATAACTTGGTGTAATTTCTGTACTTTCTCACCAGTTGTACAATGTGTAAGCACGTGTAAAGCTAATACCTGTTGATTAAAGGGACTCAAATCTGATTAAGTTTTTCTCCTCTGCAGGGAAATCATGCATGCGATGTGGAAACCTCGGAAGTTCAAGTATATATACTTAATGGCTACACTTTATGTTTTCACACTTACCATACCATCGGCTTCCTGTGTCTATTGGGCCTTTGGTGATCAACTCCTCAATCACGCCAACGCATTCGCGCTGCTCCCCAGGTCGGGCTGGCGCGACGCTGCAGTTATCCTTATGCTCATTCATCAGGTATAGTTAAAACCTCAGGCCGTTTACATTTGAAATTATCGCTGAAAATTTTCGTGTCTTATCAAAATATATCGACCTGCACAGTTCATTACATTTGGATTCGCGTGTACGCCGCTTTACTTTGTGTGGGAGAAGGTGATTGGGATGCATGACACGAGGAGCATATGCTTAAGGGCACTTGTAAGATTGCCAGTAGTGATACCGATATGGTTCTTCGCCATCATCTTCCCATTTTTCGGCCCGATTAACTCTGCAGTTGGCGCACTTTTAGTGAGTTTCACAGTCTACATCATCCCATCTGTGGCACATATGATCACTTACATGAGAGCCGATGCTCGTAAGGTAACTTTCATTATGTCTCCACTCTTTGCTTCAGAAGTAAAGAATTACACGTTATGATTTTTACCAACGAGAAAATAAAGATCCCTAACCAGCGAAAAAGACGTTTATAGAGTAAAAACACACTGAGTTGGCCGTTCATTGTTCTGGATTGACAAGTTTGCTAAGATCTAAGGATATAGGTGGGCTGTCTTTTTCAATTTAGTTAGGGGACAATCTTGATGTATAAATGTCCTTTAGGTACTGTCTTCTAGTTGCCTTCTTTCTACTCAGAAATTGGATTCATTTTCCATGTAAAACCGAAATTATGTTTTTGACCATCGTCGGATAATTTAAGTGGGTTTTTGTCATTGATGAGCTTAACCTCAAATTTGGTGCAAAGATTAGATTTTTATTCTCTATATTATTCATTCATTGCAGAATGCTGCAGAGAAGCCTCCATTCTTCTTGCCAAGTTGGACAGCGATGTATGCTTTAAATTTCTTTGTGGTAATTTGGGTATTTGTGGTTGGATTTGGGTTCGGAGGATGGGCAAGTGTTACTAATTTCGTGAGACAAATCAACACATTCGGCCTCTTTGCTAAGTGCTATCAGTGCAAGCCGCCGCCGCCGCCGCCGGTGCATCAGACGCCGGCCCCATCACACTCTTGATCGATGGCTTGATTGAGCAAAGTTTATTTATGGATCTGTATGTTCCTTGTTCTCTTAAGTTGTAGTATATATATGGGGAGGTATCGATACATCCCCTACATGTGAGGTGTGCCTTTTCATTTCCTTTGCTGTTTGATATAGATAAGGCAGTGTGTTGAATTGTGATGATTATATTCTTTTTCCTCTCAAAGCATCGGCGAGTTAATTTAGTAGATATAATATTTATTCCCTTTTTCAATAGCTTGCAAATTGGTGCCTCATATTTTCACATGGCATGGTGGTATGATGATGATGATGATGATGATGATGATGACATGGTCACGAGTACAGAGAGGTTATTTTGATTTAAAATATTCGAAATTGGAAAATGATTATTTCTAAGTCATAGGTCATAACTAATATCTTCGGGATATGTTGATTTGGAAGAAAATAAATTTATTTATTTGTTTGCCTAGTTTATTATTATTAATTATTTAAGAAATTAATTTGACAAGTTGTGGGCTTACTGACCTGTCATTTCTTAAATCAAAATATTTTGACCAAGATTCTCTCTGTGGGCCACGCCATTCACATGGTTGCACGTTTGCTTCTCCGTCAGATTAACATGTTTCTCTCTCATCCTGGGAGTCACGTGCGTATGAACGCACACACATGCACCAGAATATTTTCCCAATTATTTTTAGTATGTTTAGTTCAATAAACATCGGAGAGAGAGTAAAAGTGCAGATGAAAGAAGAAAAAGGTTTGAGAAAAACTCGACGACGGTTTAAATCTTTCTACAATTTTGTCTGATCCCGATGATCAATCAGCTATATCCAAATTGTCACATGGTGCGGAAAAAAAAATTTTGCAATAGATTAAAAAATTGAATATTCTTGTAATGTGATGGTGATATTTTTTATACTTAAAAATTTACACAAATACTCTAAAAGTCGTTAGTTTAATGCTCTCCTGTTTTAAAATATACTACTTTGTGTAGGAATGGCAACGGGGTGGGACGGGATCGATTTTGTCATTACCATCCCCGTCCCCGAATAATTCAGGGATCCCCATCCCATCCCGCGGAAATCGATTCGGGGACGGGTATCCCCATCCCCGCATCTAATATTATATATATATATATATATATATATTATTTATTAATCTATATTATTAATACATACATATTTCTAATATATCGGATACTATCTATATACTATTATATATTATTATTACTCAATTATATATTATTAAAAAATTATACATTCTGCATATAAATTTTATTAGATTATTACGTAATTTGGAAGATTTTATTCATCTAAATATGTATGAAATAAGAATAATAATATGATTTTTATTAAATAATAATAGTAATATTATTTTCATTAGATATATATATATACACACATTATCGGGGCGGGGTTCGGGGATTTCGGTGATGGGGGTGCTATTACCATCCCCATCCTCATTTGATTCGGGGATATAAAATATTTCTCATACTCGTCCATTTCGGTTTTTCCCCCACGAGTCCCCAATCCCGCGGAGAAAATTGACATCCCTAACTTTGTGAGCATCGTTAAAAAGTTATAATAAAATTTATTTTTTTATTGTAAAATAAGTTGATATGATATTATTCATTTTGAAATTTAAATGATTGAAGATAAGAAATTGGATGAAAAAGATTTGTTATGAAACGATAATCTGATGAGATTACAGTTTAGGTTTGACAAGATTCCGATATTTTGTTGAATGTTATAAAATTACATGACACCAAGAGGGAAATAATAATAACAATAATAATAAATAATAATAATAAAGTGCAAAAACAAAATGGGAATGGAAAATCTCAATGGAAAAATTTAATGAACACGCATAACTTGTGTTACCAT
The DNA here is from genome assembly GCA_001598015.1 of Dorcoceras hygrometricum. Lineage (NCBI taxonomy): Eukaryota > Viridiplantae > Streptophyta > Magnoliopsida > Lamiales > Gesneriaceae > Dorcoceras > Dorcoceras hygrometricum. Next base: position 674,766 of record KV000914.1, on the reverse strand, counting down.
GATTTAATGTATCTAATTTAACTAAAGGGTAAATTAGATAATGTGCAGCCCCATATCATGGCCTTATTAATTATAGTAAATAATCAAAAGCCCAGAAGAAAGGTTTCTTTGATCCATGGGAACAAGCATGAGCTCGTAGATAGCCTTTTTCAATTTTTGGGCCCAAGTCTAGTGTTCAGTAAGATTGGGTTTTGTTGGTTCAAGTCCAAGAAAGTTTTGCCAACCTGGGATGCCTCAATAATGAAAATTGCATGCACTGCCAACATAAAAATAAGAGGTGACAAATTGAGCACAATTAAGAATTATCATTGATTAAGGTTTTGTTATATGTATGTATAATCCTATGAGATTGAAGGCACTAGTCATGATATAACCATGCATTGCAAAGTATAGATTAAAATGATTATAAAGATTAGTGACATAAAAGACTAATTAGATGCAATTGACATAATGAAACTATAAGGTATCCAAGCTTGTAACATATATAACACATGGATCTGGCTTTCATCTTGCCTACAACTAACTAAAAAGGAATAAGAAGACAGATGGGATCATGTCGGGAATTAAGCCCGCTGACTGCAAATAACACAATGTTGAGATAACAGTCTCCATATCACACTTCCTTCTTCAACCTGCAACTTTTTACTCTGCCTGTTCCACAAGTGCACTGCATAGGTCGACTGGTGTAGCCGACGGACAGTAGATTCGACCAATTTTTCGCCGTCGGTGTCGTTAGGCCGGGAGAAAAACCTGCCGATTTGGATCCAATCCACCGGGTAGAAAGCAGTTGTTGGCATAACTGTGAAGTTAGTATGTTGAATCTCTCCCACCGTACTGTTGACTACCCTGGAGACCAAATAAGGGCCATTGTGGCCCCACTTATTGCCATTGAAGGTTGTGGAAAATTCCTCGATAAATTTGTAGACAAGCGGATGTTTCTTGTCGAAAGCAAGAAGGGCGTTGTTCAATCTCGACCAGTTCCCGTTTACGTCAGCACTTTGTGCGCCGATGGAATTCCTTAAACTTGAGAAATCTTTCAAAACTATGAAATCTGTGTCCAAGTATACTCCCCCGTATCTGTATAAAACTGCAAGCCTGATCAGGTTTGATAGATTCTGTGGGAGGGGTATCACTCCTGGATCCCTGGAGCCATTCTTGATGTCTGTCAACCATGTTTCACCAGGAGTATTCTTCAACAACTCCCACAAGTCAGGAGTGATGGCTCGGATACGGTAACCGCGGGTAATCAGAGGCTCGAACTTCTGGTACCCTTTTCTTGAATCCATACTTCTTGAAACAATAACTAAACAGCTTCTTGGGTTTGTTTGGAATAAGCTCTCCGCCGCCAACAACTCCCTCTCCCCGTAGGAATCGACAGGCGCAAACCATGTCATGAAAAACTGGACCTTGCATTGGTTCGCACTGAAAAATTCCTCAACTCTAGAATCAAATCTTCTGGACAACTCGGTCGAGTTAAACAAGCCCAAGACCTCGGGCTTAAGCCTGTTTCCGGCCCGAAAGACTTTTTTCCCATGACCAACAACAGGAGCAGGAGGCGGCGAGGATCCATGAATATCTACTTTCGTTGGCTGAACTAAACTCAGTACTGCTTCTGAGTGTGCGTCTTGCATCTTCAACTCATCGAGACGTTTGAACCTGTTATCGAAGTTATTGAAACCGATCGACAAATTGAATATGAAGCTGTCCGCCAGAATAATAACTGCGATCGCCAGAGGTAAAGCGGCGATGGCGTAGATTTGCAGTGTTCGGCGGCTAATTCTCAAAGAAACAGACATATTTCTTGATTCCGCAACAGATTCGTGCGCTCGATTGTTCTGTCGAAGCTAGAATCGGATATATCCAACCAAGAAACTTTGTTTAGATTAGTGAATTGAGAAGGGTGCATATGTGGAGATTTTATAGAGACATGCATGCATGAGTTCTTGTAGGAGAAGAAATCTATTTTTCAGATTTGGATAAGGAACAGTTTAATTTTATATTCGAATAGCAAAAATCCGGGATTTCTCTAAAATCATCTCCGCCGAATACGTATCAAAATCTTAGATTATGTTGCTCTAAGTGAAAAAAATAATATAAAACTAATTAGTTAATATTCCTTAACTATTTTCAAGGTTAACTTCATATTATCTACGTAAGCGCTAGCTAAATATTAATCAATGTTTTGTTAGAACTAAAATTGCCAGAGAGGGCCCACATTGTTTCACCCTAATATCTAAGACTCTAATTAATAGGAGGTCAACACTCAAGCCAATGTTTACTTGTTCGCACTACTTCAGGATTTAAATTTTAATTCTGCTCCAAATTCGATCTAAATTAAAGATTCGTGTAAACTCTTTTTGTATCTTAGCACGTGTTATGTGTTTCTAAATCTGAAAAGTTTTCCAAACATCATAATTTTTTTTGTTTAAAATTTATGATTTGTTTATTAGGACGAATGCAATCATATAAAAATAAGAAAAATATAAATAAAATGGAATTTTAAATATGAATAAAACAGATCTGATATCCTACACAATCAATTTCTCCACCTTCTTCCCCGATTGCCACATGACACCATCTGGTTGGTCCGAATTTTATAAAAACATAACAAAATGTTGATCCAATCACATGGCGACACGTGGTAGTCGGGAAAGAGGTGTGGAAGTTGGTTGTGCATGATATCAGATCTGATGGATAAAAATAGGATTAAAATATTTGAAAGGAATGCATAATAGGAAAAACAAAAAAAGAATATCGATTAACTTATATAATGAGGGTACGTACGTCTAAACTTTAATCGTATTTCGTAATAAAATGTTCCAATACTAGTTTTATTCTACTTTGACGAGATTTTTCTTAAATTTAAAATTTCACGTGATCCGCCCACATTATTCAATTGTTTTTGTTTCTTGGTAATATTAATTTTAATCATTTTTTGATAATTAAAATAAATCTGTTATCGAATATAAGTTTTCTGGCAAACAAAGAAAAGTGATTGCACAATAACTATAAGGAACATTCTTGAAGCCAAAAATCATTACACTCAATTATTTAAAATACTACGATTCTTTTTTTAAAAAAATGAAAGAATACTACGATTCTAATTAGACTTATGGCGTCAGTTCGACAATAACCTATATATCAAATAACGTATAGATATTGTTTTTAGTAAATTTTGATTGCATGCAATATGATTAATATAAAAATAAAAACCAAGATATATATATATATATATGAAAACAACTAATCATTTTTATACAACATCTAAATGAAATGTTTGGAGATTAAGTGATTGATTTTAGAAACATCCCAAACCTTAACTATTTTTTGGATGTAAACAAATATATTTTGCCATTAAATTTTAATTTGTAGCTATAACATTATCAAAGATCAAGTGATTAAACATTTCTCATATAAACTTTTCCTAGTTTCACATATTAAAATTTAATTATAAATATTTGTTTAATCTCCGGATAAAAACTTAAACAAATAATTTTTTACTACACATTATAATAGTGAGTTTAAGAGAACTGTTTAAAACGCTTTTATTGTTAAAGGAATGGGTGACGAGACAAATGACAGATATTGAATACTGTAATTTTATAATTTTTAATACTTTCGGCATAATGTGTTTTATTATGAAATTCTCATATAGAAATTTTATTTATTTTTGGTTTATATTTTAAAATTTTGCTTCTGCTCCACCAAACAACTTTCGACCCAACAATTCTCATAATATAATGGATAAAGTAAACTCATGATTCATTTTCGAATTCAAGCCCCCACATAAATCATACGCTAGAATATGTGAGTTCAACATCAAAGTCACCATAGAAATTTCCATATCAACTTTTTCCAAGTTCCTCCCGAATAACACATGTATGTATAAACTACACAAGCGAAACCAAATACATATAATAACCAAAACGAAGTAAGAAAGAATGACTTAGTTAGCATGTTTTCTACAAAACAGAGAAAATAGTAGTACCTATAATATTGCAAAGGATCACATGAAGAAAGACGATGCCCAACTGCAATGGTATTCCACGAGCTTCACTTTTCAGTCTCACTGTGGATTTCAGTAATCAATCAATATCTACTTGATGCAAGAGATTCTGTGACATCAACTGTACTGTTCTTAGAAGAACAAGATTTGGTGCCTACGAGAGATGGTAAATCACAGAACACTCCGTCTAATATCCTGTCCAAAGTTAACTGATCATCAGATTATAAAAATGCGGATGAGTCGGTTTAAATAGGTTGCCTTTGTATCATGGTAATGTTGTGGAAAAAAGCAAGCACAATATGCGTACCATATGCCTTAAAGCCATGTCTAGGGACTTCTTTGAGAGTGATCTCCCAAACCCTGAACTTGAGAAACTTTTCTGAGGATAATCTTGAGATGAATATTCCGTTTGCTTAGGAGGGGCTAGTTTCCTCATGCTGACTACCCTTTCAACCATTTTTGAACCCATCAATACAGGATTCACTTCATCCCCACCATTTGTGTCTCTGCTTCGATTTCTTGTCAGCATCAATCTCTCACTTTTATGGCGTGTTCTACTTGGGGATCGTTCTCTTGAGATGTACGCCTTTTGTCCTGATTTTGCATTGAGTGATATAGTACAAGGTACACTCGGCCTGCGTCGTGAGGCAGAAACCTCCCTTATAGGCATCAATGTCTTTGAATTTTGAGGTGTATCATGAGAGGGAGTATGCATAGCTGATGGCTTTGATGTCTTCGTCTTCAGAGATGGCGATGTTCCGTGTGATGTTACTGGGTTTGTTTTTCTTGCTGATGAAAATTGATCAGATGCACTAGATGTCATTGCTCGGGTGGATGGTTCCAGCGTTGGTGTTGCAGATCTTGTTGAGGACTTTGAGTTGATTGATACAAGTCTTGCAGGAGTGACTGATCTCCCTTGAGCTGCGACAGGTTTCGTCACTTTTAAGGTAGTAGTTGAAGGATGAAAAGACTTGGACTTTGCAGGCAAGGATGTTCGTCCCGTTGGTGTTGCACTTGTAGGAGTTGCGTTTCGACCACCTGTTAAAGGAATTGTCTTTGCTGTAAGCGAAGAGTTCACACCTTTAGTTGTAGGCCGTGGAACTGACTTCTTACACAGTGAAGTAGATTCTCTGCATGAGTTGGGCAGCTGCAGAAACCAAATGTGCTTAAGTGAATAAGAGGGAAGTTCAGTAACAACCATTTAGCCAGTAACACCAACAAGCACACTTGAAAGCAGCTGGAAATAGAGAGATTGAAATGCTAATATCTTCCAACACTAAACAGTACTTGCCTCAGATTTCAGAAAAATGGCTTCACCATTTGAACTCTTGGCCTGAGTCGCGGCAGAATCTTGCTTGCTTTCCTTTACTGACGGGACTGGAGAGGTATCCAGTTCCTTGGGAAGCCTGAGAAGAAAGATTGGACAACTATATGAGAACCAAAATATTTGACTCCTCCCAGAACAATCATCAGCTAAAAAGTCTTGAGTATTAACATATGAATCCATGCTGTAAATATGACAATCCAACTTGGGACAAATGTAAGGCATTCAAAGATATATTTTGGACACGAGAACTTTATGAAAATCCAACAAAGCCAATAAACACAGAAAACGAAATACATAAGATGAATTGTGAAGCAGAGTATTAATTGATAATGCTACCATTACCAGTCACATTCTGCTTCCAATTTGAGGAAACTATCCTCAGGTGTGCAATGAATCTTCTGGAACCGTAATGGGTCTAAATCCAGCCGATCAGCATCTGGTGAAGCGCCTAAAATCAGTCCGTACAATCTCAGTCATAACAAGAAACAAAGGGAATTAAACAATTAAACCAATAAGAAGTACCTGAAGATTCATCAGACTCATCAGATTCCAGAGCAAGACTATGATCATGTCTACCCTTTTCACCCGCTTGCTTTTTCAAGAAAATAGCCAGATCTTCATCTATTTCACTCGCTACCATTCCAATATCTCTGTTATTTTGCCTAAACTGAACTGATGCCTGCATTTTCAATAGCAGTCGGTCACATTATAACAGGAAAACTGAAACTGATGCCTGCATTTTAAATAATAGTCGGTCACATTACAACAGGGGCAAACGTTAATAAATCAAAACTTTTGGAACAAAATCAGTCTATGCAAATAAAACCTGGAAAGTAAAAGGTTTGTTCTCTAAAAAACAACTTGCTTGCATATTGGAAAACACTACACGCATCCAAGAAGCAGAAAATCTACAAACCGTGATGCCTAATTTACTATAAAAGAGGAGGCAAAAAAAAAAAAAAACCAAACAAACAAACGAAATTATCTTCAGCACAAAAGGAGAATCTGATGCCATTTCATGTGAATGAATGACAGAACAGAGTGAGAAGCATCCATAACCAACACACGTGATAAAAGTAAAATCTAAACACAAGCAAGATTTTGCTAGCAAGAATCTCCAACTTTAACTCGTCCAATAAAACGTACACTCGAAAACACCCTCAACCCACAAACAGTTACAGCCTAGAACTTCCTAAAGTTACTGTTTTAATCGATGGTGGCACCGACATAAAGCTCACACAACTAATTTGATCCACTTGGACAGACGCAGAGTAAAGTAAGCATGAAGACAATGGCACACACTCAAGAGGCTACAAAGAAAAAAACTCACAGCCATTATTATCAACACAGAGTTTGCATGTAAACCCAATTCCAGGCGGCCCAACTGTCGGCTTAAAAACGATATGGAACCCGAGAAATGTGGGAGATAAGTTGATTAACCGAGAGAGTTTCCGTTGCAGTGTGATTTTGATTCCTTTCACAAAGGGACACGCGCTTGTTTTAATGAGCTTTGTTTTCTTGAAGGGGTGGGGGCAAAGCAAGAACAAAACAATCCAAGCTTGAATCGGTGTCGTCATACATGATCTGTAAAAAAAATTCTCGGTTTACTAAAAAGGACCATCAGACAGTGCTAATTATTATCGCTGACAAATCCCTCCCCCCTAGAAAATAAGCCATTCAAACGGATGCTGATTCTATCTACATTTTGCAACATTTAGTTCTCAGGTTTCCATATCATCCAGCACAGTTTAAATACAATTCATTATAGAAAAAGGTGTTTGACATGGTATGATTAACTGATACTAATCTACAATAACGAGTGAAATTACTTAAATTATTTTTTACTTTCTTGAAAAAGAGATTATAATATATGCAATTGTATGATTACTTATTTTATTTGAAGTACTATAATAAGTTGATATAAATATTAAAGCAATATATTTGACTGAAAAAGTGGAACTGGGATAAAGTTCTCGTTAGGTACTACTGGTTTACGATATTGCTTTGTATATGGATTAAGCAGATGTATTTCAATTGGACATTATTCCTTATAATTTTAAAGGCCGGTAAAAAACCGGTATTAACTCTTTAGTAATAACATTGACTTAAATTTAAAGTTAGCTATTTAATATATTTTTTCGATATATTATTAAATTTAAAATTTAATCCTATAAATACAAACTGATTTAAATCTATTTCATATAAATTAATTGGTTAAACCATGAAAATTTGAAGAACATAAAATCTAAAACTGGTCTACAGTTTCGAATTTGATTTCATGCAACTCTAGTTTCTTATTCTATGACCCAAACTGGAAAATAAATTTAAATCTAAAATTCGAAATTTATGGTTCGAAATTGTGGTCGAGTATGCGCTGTGGTACTGAATTACTACGGTGCATTAATTGAATTACTGTATCTATGACCCAAAATGATTATTGCATTGATTGAATAGCTGTACTTGCCGGGGGAAGCCTGGATCTAATATTTGATGTATCCTGAAATAGGGGTGAGTATTCTATTCGATTATCGATCTAATCAAATTTTTTTTTAATCGAACTGAATTGAATTTTTTTTAGCTAATCGAACCGACCGAATTATTTTCAATAACCGATAACAATCGAAATCGAAAGAAATCGATTATTTCGATCGGTAAGCGAAATAACTGTTGGAAAATCTTTTGAAATTGTGGAATAAATATATAAACAATATAATATATATTATTAAATAATATAAATATATATAGAAAATAGTTAATATATAAATATCGGTTATTTCGGTTAACCGAATTCCGGAATTGAAAAACCGTAGTCGAACCGAAATAACCGCTTTAACCGATTTTTTTTAAAATAAAAACCGATTAACCGAACCGATTTAATAATTCGGTTCGGTTAAACCGATGTTTTGCTCACCCCCATCCTGAAATTAGTTAGTCTCTTATTCGATTCCTGCTAATTCTGGATAGTTATTCAGTTATTCTAGTTTATTTATTTAGCTGGATTGAATTAGTTATTTGTACTCTCGACTATCAGATATACGCAAGTTTTTTCTATGAAATTGGAAATATTCATTATATCTTGTATAGTTTGAAACAACTATTATACTTATAATATGACAAAATTAAATTATTGTATATCCCTCGGTCGCATAACCTCAAAATGAGTTTTAACTCGTAAATCATGGGAAAATTCGATCCCTCGGTGTATCTGTTGGCTCACAAGTGTCAGTAGTAAGTGACGATACATGACAAATTGGATCTAAGAGTGGGTAAGTGTAATATTTATCTTATTTGATTTGGATTATAAGAATAAAGGCATATTATATACCTGGACTAGAAAATCGTATTTTATTATATTTTATATGTTGTACAACTGATTAATTTTAAATTTTCAAACAAATGATTTCTTAACAAAATATACATTTTCAGAACGTCCGGTTTGTATGCACATGCACCTGCTTCGATAGCTCGTAGATCTTCTATATTCTCCATTAAAGGCATGTTATATCTTCCCTTTTCTCACCATTTATGACATAGTAAACTGTTTTTAACGAAAACTTGTATGAATTTTATGTGATTTGCATTGATCTACGTTTAATGTTTTAGATCCACGCATGCTTCATATTTTTCCAACATGTTTTTGATCGGTTCTTGAAATGTTTCGGTAAGGGCTGTTCAAGGGGATTGGATATGGTTCATGGGAGTCCTAGGGTGGTCTAGTGGTGGTCCTTGGATGGAGGAGAAGGTGGCTCGACGCCTTGGTCGAGCCATGAACCACGCACGTCGCAAGGTTGGTGCGTTCACGTTTCGATTGAGCGTTGTGGCTCACGTCACGAGCCATGGCTGGGTCCAAGGGGATCGGTCGGACCCTGGGGTGGTCCTGCCGGTGGGGCTCCGACCAAGGGTGGCCGGAGGTGAGGGGCTGAAAGGCTGAAGGGGCGTGGTCGCATGGAGGGGCGGCGGCGTGCGTGTGGTGTGTTAGGGTTTGCATGGGTCGATCGGTTCGGCTAGACCAGTTGGTTGGGTTCGGTTGGACCAAGTCAGTCAGTGAATTGACAAAAATACTCAATTCATTCAACGAAGTTATTACAAAATAAAAAGAAAAATAAAACATTTCAAAAAATTCATTGAATGAGAGCATCTTATACGTTTTTTTAAGCTCTTGGTTTGATATGCTACAAATTCAGTCTACTAAATAACCTCCTTTTTTCTTCAAAAAAGAATCAAAGAAAAAGAATGAAAGAAAAGAACCCTCCTTTTTTTAAGACAATCCAGACGTAATCTATTCTCAGCGAACGCATTCTTAATCTGGTTATCTAACTCGGTATATAGGAAGAGGGGACTTGGAGGGAGAGGAATGTACAAACTCAAGAAATCTGCTACACATCGCCGGCATCACTACCCGCCATATGGACGTCTTCGGAGAACACATACTCGCTTCCATCCGGTCCCAACACCTTAAACCTGCTCAGCCACCAAAGAATAAAGCATCCAGAATCCCAGTATGAACTTTCTATATGTAACTACTTGCATGCATACCTTTCGAGGATAAATTTTCCTTCTTTGTACTTTTGGTTCTTGTCTTGAGCAGCTTCCTTTGATTAAAAATAGTACAGTATCTTAGAATTCAGTGAGCATGACATGAAATTTTTAAGCATTTAGAAAGAGATCTTCTCACATATTTCCAGCCCACAAGGGAGCCACATCCCACGCAAAATATGTCAACAACAGTGTGCATTCCAGTCATCATCAACCTATCTTCTTTCTCCCCAACACTAACATTCACACTATAATCAAGGAGATGGCATCAGTTACATACTCCCGAATGAGCAGATAAATAAAGTATATAGTTTCAGTATCAGAAAACCGTCCTCTCAAGAATTCAAGATGATATATATAACAGTTCCCATAAGAAAACAAGATGATCACCAAAAATTGAATTTCACAAGTATACAAATAAGACACTGGTGGATATGATCCTTCTAGGTCAATACACTGCTTTTACAAGGCTAATTTCTTGGTCAAAAAGTTGAACATACAAGTTAACTCTGTATGACATGCTCTACTATTTATGAAACTCAATGGAAAATAAGAATTGAAGAGCCCTTACACTTTATCAAAGAGGTAAGCCTTCCCATGCCTACAGTGGAAAGACTAAAAGCACGGAAAGAAATGACGGGTCAGGATTCACACATGAGACCATGCTAAATAGGAAAGTTAAACGATAGCGTAAATAGATTGAATAATAGATCAATTTCAAAAGTAAAATTTCGAAGGAACAAAAGAGCATTATCAAACTCAAAAGTGAAGCTTCCCTGCAGCATTTCTGAATATATGAAGTGAAGAAACTAATTATTAGACCTCCAGATAACACCGAAGACCACTTTAAGTATTACCCATCAACAGCCTGATGGAAATGATTATTGTTTGGTTGTAGATACAAATAGTTAATCAAGTCATAATCAGTGCCAGTTTAGATAGCTAACCAACTGAACTATATTCCAGGCTGTTGATGTGTTATACGTTGTCTAGTTAGCAAACAAGTTTGGTGGCATTGATTTCCCAAAAGCCCTGAAAACTTACATTACGAATATTACTAAATAACAGATACAAAAATTTATCCAGAACGATTTAAACATTGTGAATAATAAACTTCAAAGGGCAATTAATGGTACATCTTAAAAGCCATACCCGTTTTTGGAAATGTAAATTTTACTCTTTTATTGGGTAGTGCTGTAACATATTATGGCACAATTTAAGAAAAATATTAGTCACTTGTACGGAGTATAACCTAATCAGTGAAGCAAACATTCGTACTTCTCTTCTCACCACATTATAAGAATAAAATGTTTGTTCATTGTTTGACTTCTAGCAACTCTGAGGGGATTATAGCCTAGGACGAAATTTCATAAGAAAATGTTGACAGAGTGCCCCTAAGGAACACATTTTTAACAAAAGATGCCTCAAAGAGTTAATGATTGCAGATATACTCTGTCGCAGATCATCTCGTAGGATAATCCAACTTCAAGCAAGATATGATTTGAAAATGATGGAACGTGATACCATGCAAAAGCTGAAACTGAATCTAAGAGTGAGGATGAGACTGAGAGAGGAGGAAAACTGGCGTCAACAGAGTACAGAAGAACACCCAAAAGTTATTACTCACTCATACATCATTCCTTTCAAGTATATCTATAATAAAAGGTCCATTTTATGAAGGGCTCTTTTTCTTTCTAAAATGTTTTGCTGAGAGTAATGTATTTGAAATCCACTAATTACCATTTATCACGTTTGTGGTGAATCTATACAATATGTCAAGCTTTCATCACTTCAACCTCACTTTGGAAAAACAATGTATATCCTGTATGAGTGAGAGATGAACATGTGAAAAATCAAAGACAGCCGTTATACGAGCAATCTGATTGAGGATACAACTACGAACACGTGTCTGCTAACAAGTGATGAAATCATTCTCAAAAAAAAGTGACGCAATCAGTTATGCTTGAATTTGGTGAAACATTCTAAGAGAAGCATGATGAACCAGTTCAATGAAACATTTTCGTATAAATACTATACCAATCTAAGAAGAGTTTTTTCCTTAACTATAAGAAAAGTGAACTTTAGTCGGTCCTTTCTCCAGCATAGTTATTAAAACAAATTTGCAGGATGTAATGACGCTCCAAACTCTTCTTGCCTTGAAAACAGAACTTCATCGATAGTTTAATTCAGCTAAAATCAGACCATTACGGCAGGTAAATCTGTGTAGTGAGCCTCATTAAGATGTAAGCGACCAATCCAACTCCAAAAACCATGAAACGGAAACAAAATCAGTAAAAACAATCATTAATCCACCTACATTTCCAGACAAAAATACAGTTAAAGATTGAAACAAATATACCTTGGAGATTATGTCCTTGGCGAGACCAAGATGGGCTTCACAATGCTTGCAACTATACAAATTCCCTTCAAGGTAAATTAGAAATACCCTACCCATTGTAATGATCCTCTCTTCTCAGCAACGATCAATCATTTCTCTTAAAAAACAGATGAAAATACAGGTAATCCCCAGCAATAAATCACTAGAAACGACAAAATCATTGAAAAAAAAAACCCTGAGAAATGCACAAAACGCATGAGCATTATGCAACAAACTAGAATTTGGCATGAAAGTATATTAATGGGGGCAGACGTTAATCTCACCTTGTCGACAGAGCAGCGGTTAGAGGAAAAACGCCCAAGTGAAGTGATGTGATCAGAGTCATCTTCTACGTATTTATAGTAGTGTGAGTTGCTCGTGGAGGAAATTAGAGAACTTTATTATTATTGGAAACATATTTATTTCATACACATAAAGTAGGCGCTTATTTATATATCATTATGGCGTTATACGTAGTACATATAATCTTTTTTCAATAATAGATTTAGGTTAAATAATTTGGGGTGATAAATCCGAAAAGCATAGTCTAATGAATTTCAAATTATGATATTATCTTTTGATTTGAAATCTATCATTATTAACATGGAATCGTATATAAATATGAAAAATTTATAATCTATTGATTTTATATACATCAGCACGAGTGCAACTATCACCTAATTATTGGTGGCCTCTATTGGTTGTTATATAGATTTGTCAGCATCATGTAGCAATGTTTTTCTCACTCTTCTACCAGTTTCTAGATATTTTTCCAGAATAAAATATTTTCATCAAGCTTATTCTAAATTAACTAAACATAATAAGTGGCGTGAACGAGCAAATTTAGACAGGAAAACGAACTAAGAGTTAGTTCTTTTTTAAAAAAAAAAAAAAGTCTCTCCTTAATAAATAATCGTTTGCAGCATTGTTTAGATATTCCATAGAGCGTTCATTTGTATTTATTTATTTTGAGAGGCATTAGTGAAATTAATTTCGGAGGAGTCACTGATGTATAATACAATATGAATAAATAATATTTAGTTTTCTAGTAAATATATTGTTTTTAAGTTCTTAGACCAACAAATATAAAAAAAAAAATTGGGTCTGCTTCATGGCTTCATCTGCGTGGCTTCTAGTTCTATTTTGGGTTGGTGAGTCCGATTGGTATTGTGGTATTGGCTCAATGATATTTCTCTTTACCAGGTTCGGCCTAGGGCAACATCTGGGCCATCGGCCCACTCAAAATCGTTAGTAAGTCATAAGGTTTAAATAGAAATGTTTTCTTGATTATGGTTTTTTAAGTAAAGTGTGATGCTTGATGCAACTTTAGGCGATTTAAGAGTTATGCGATTAAAAGAAAATAACCAAGAATAAATCACGAGTCAGGTACAAACAATGGCCAAGCATGAATCTAAAAAATTAAAAATGACATTAATATACTAGATAAAAATAGTTAAATTGATATCAAAATATTATACGAGCAATATTAGTATGTAGTGTCTCTATGAAGTAAAAAGTAGTCGAACCATAAAATGTTTTATTTATACTCAATTCATGTTAAATATAAATATTACGTTTTTAATGATACGTGATATAATTTGTATAGTTTGAACTATGGGCGGTTTCTCAAGGCTTGCAAATAACATGGTAGACAAGATCGAAGAAGATTCAAATTTGAAGTGGATTTAGAAACGGTGTTTAAATGGCTGCAATAGACAATATAGCGTCATAGCCATTGAGCAACTTAATTTATAGATACAAATCACTTATGGCACAAGAGTGAGAAATCGAAACTAAGAAGATATTTCGAGAACAAATAGGACACCCGATTTTTTAGCTACTGAAGCATTAAAATATCCACGAGAAAGGAGAACCATTTTGAATCTCACTGAAAACTTCTAAATATATTATCAGGATAAGCAATTATTTATCCAAAAAATATGTAGGTCATTTTTTTTAAAACAATTAAAAAATATTTGTTGCCTTCCCAGGCAATTCTAATTGGAAAAAACAGTCGTCCAATAAACAAACCGGATAAGAAGCAGATAAGGCCGAGCCTCCAACAACCCTCAGATGGATTCAACCCCTCAATCCAACGGCCATCATCTTTCCACCCTCTATCCCCATCACTCACACCTGTGCTCTATAACCAAAACAAATACTACTTCACCACACGATCGATTCTGGTAAACTTCTTTCTTCTCTCCTCCTCCACCATGGCCATCGCTAATGCCGCCGCCACGTCATCCTTCATAGGCACCCGCATCCCGGACGTCCATTCTGGTCCAGGGATCGTCCAGGCACGCTTCGGTTTCGGGAAGAAGAAAGCTCCCAAGAAATCATCATCAAAGCCCGTTTCCGACCGACCGCTGTGGTATCCCGGCGTCAAGGCTCCGGATTATCTCGATGGTACCCTCATTGGTGACTATGGATTTGACCCGTTCGGACTGGGCAAACCGGCCGAGTACTTGCAGTTCGATCTGGACTCACTCGACCAGAACCTGGCCAAGAACAACGCCGGTGAGATCATCGGGACCAGAACTGAGGCTTACGACGTGAAGTCCACGCCGTTCCAACCCTACAGTGAGGTTTTCGGACTGCAGAGGTTCAGGGAGTGCGAGCTCATCCATGGCAGGTGGGCCATGTTGGCAACTCTCGGAGCCCTGACTGTTGAGTGGCTCACTGGCATCACCTGGCAAGACGCAGGAAAGGTTCGTATATTTCTTTAAATTCTTTCCAACTTTATATACATATAGTTTTCAAACATGAACTTACCAAGATTTTTTGATTCAAACAGGTTGAGCTGGTGGAGGGATCATCATACCTAGGGCAGTCACTTCCATTCTCAATGAGCACGTTGATCTGGATCGAGGTATTGGTGATCGGGTACATCGAGTTCCAGAGGAACAGTGAGCTTGACCCGGAGAAGAGGCTTTACCCGGGTGGATCATATTTCGACCCGCTCGGCTTAGCGGCCGACCCGGAAAAGAAGGCCGCCCTTCAGCTGGCTGAGATCAAACATGCCCGCCTAGCAATGGTGGGCTTCTTGGGCTTCGCTGTGCAGGCCGCCGCCACCGGCAAGGGCCCACTCAATAACTGGGCCACCCACTTGAGCGACCCACTCCACACAACCATTTTCGATACCTTTGGATTTTTCTCTTGAACCGGCCTTCCATGTAATTATCTACGGAATTTCAAAATGCTTGTAAAAATTGCTATACCAGACCGTAAATTAATTAACTTAATCACATATCGCATATTGACTAACATTAGTTAACAGTAAATAAATCTACCGTAATTTTTTTCATAAATAATTATGAAAAGACTAATGATATATATGATATCCTATTTGACTGACATATAAAATAATTAAATTATATTTGCCTATATCTGTAATATAAACTTAAAAAGGGTGATTCTGAATATAAAATCTTAATTAAATATAATAAAATAAAAAAATAAGGTTTAAAATAATGACAAGCACATAAAAATCTGGAAAGATAGGAATTAAAAGATGGGGTCACGGAAAGAGGATAAGATTTGAAAATCAGGGAATTTAGAGGATGGGCAAATAGAATAAGTTACTTTATGTTGTGTTTATCCTTTCTAAAAATTTTTGCAAATGATTTTGTAACTATATGACCTTGGCTTCAATCGTAGAACTATATTACAAATATAATCACCAGAAAATATCCATATTGTCAGTCAGACTTGGTATAATCTTGTAAGCTAAACCATGTAATACTAATTCCATAAACTAAAATGTCTATTTCAATTTTTCATGTGTTTTATTTCTAAGACGAGTATGATAAGACTTAAGATTTAGTGGTGACGTGAGAGTCTCTTCTCAGATTTCGACTTCGATTCTTATATGGAGCATATTTTCTACTGAAATATTGCGATGCATGCTCTAAGGATAGAGCCTGTTATATAAGTCATCCCTACCTAACCGCACATATCCTCAATTTAAATCATATATATTTCATTTTTGACCTACAAAAGAGTTAGCAAAAACTAACTTTAAAAAAAAAATAAAAATAATTCAGTACTCTGACTACCAGCCTATTAAGATTCGCATATTCAAATTCTCAATTAATTATATCAATCACTCATTTTAAATAATAAAACTTGAGGTGAGCCATCTGTTCTATTTCTGACGTTGAATTCTTGAAACTAATGTAATTTACATGAATACGGTAGGGGTGCACAAAAAATCGGTTAAACCGAAATAACCGACAAAATCGAACCGAATAATTACATCGGTTAGGTTATTTCGGTTACTCGGTTTTTGTTTTTAGAATTATCGGTTAAATCGGTTCGGTTACGGTTTTTATTTTTCCAAAAATCGGTTAAATCGGTTAACCGAATTAACCGATTTTATGTATTAAATATTATTTATATAAATTAATATATTATAATATTTATTAATTTTAATAGTAAATAAATCCTAAATCCCTAACCGTTCTTGCTAAATTCGTGTACATTCTAACTGTGCTTGCCTAATTTTAATAGTAAATAAATCCTAAATCCTAATTTTATTAGTATATGTGCTTGCTAAATTCGTGTACATTCTTGCTCTCCATTGGATCCAGCAAGGCATATATTAAGGCACATATGTTCATTGAATTTACATGAAAGTGGTCTGCACTTGCCACTCTAAACTCAAAAAATAATTGGAGCTGTACATTTTTATACGTGAGGGTCAATAGATGTTGTGCAATTTTTTGAGACCTGCATTTCAGCATTTGGATTTTCACTTGGCTGGGCAGAACAAGATATTTTTTGAGACCTGCATTTCAGCAATTTTTTGAGACCTACATTTCAGCATTTGGATTTTTCACTTGGCTGGTCAATAGAGCTGTATCATTTGTAGTTAGCTTTGAATGATATTACTTGGCTGGGTAGAACAAGAGATGCATACTGTCTTTAAAAATTTTTTTCCAAAATATATCGGTTATTTCGGTTACCGACCGAAATAATCGATTTTTTTCGGTTTCGGTTATTATCGGTTTTCGTAAAAAATCGGTCGGTTCGGTTATTTTAAAAAAGATCGGTTATGGTCTGTTAAAAAAAAATCGGTTCGGTCGGTAACCGAACCGACCGAATGCTCACCCCTAGAATACGGTATATCCTATTTCACATTATATCATTAATTATGATTTATTTGATATTAATCGAAATAAATATAATTTGCATGAGTTTTTTTATTTCTCACCTTAGAAAAATAGAAAACACCTAAATCTCATCGATCCTATGTTCTTAAATTTTGAAGTTGAAAATCATATTTCTTTTCTTTTTAAAAAAAAAAAAATGGGTTTGTAATTTAATCTTCTTGAACCCACCCACTACAAATGTTACTACGTTTTACCTTTTAGGATAGTGCTTCTAGAAAAAAAATCCCTTTTCCACTCATTATATATATAAAACTAAAATGGTGATAACTGATAAAGAATAGTTGAATATAGTCCATCCGACGGCCCAAAAATTAGTAAAATACACTTAATTTTAAATTAAAAATTCCAAGCAACCGGCTAGTCCGGTGACTCAAGTGGATTTGTTCTCATACTGGTCCCTCGATTCTAAAATTCTATGCTTTCTCCTCTAGACTCATTGAGCACCGATCTCTTGTTATCTTCTAGGTATGCTTATCTCTTTTGTGATAATTATCTGTATTTGTAGTTTTTCTTTGCTAAAATTCATACATAAAACTAGTGGTATGTTTCTTGGTTAAAGGTCCTTAATTTTGTATGTATTATGATCATTCTTGGAATAAGTATTTTTTTCTTTTCGCTTCGAATTGAATGCATGACCTTGATCGCTCTTGTGCTGTATGTGAAACATCATAAAGAGCGGAGATCATTTGTTTATTATAGTTGGAAATCAGTTTTCTGATTCTGGGTTGTGGTCCTTTTTCCATTTCCCTTTTGAATTCTTCTTTTTCTCATGTTAAAGTAACCTTTTGTTGTACAGGCAAATAATTATATCGATTCAAAACCTATATTTCCTATTTCTTATGTAGACTTTGTTAAGCAGTTGAAGTTTCGGTGCGATTGTTTGCGTCTGCTGCGTTGACTTTGTTGATGCGCATAAGCTATCTTAGTTTTATGTTTTGCTTCCTTCACGAAGAAGTGTCTGGTGACTTTGTTGATATTCTTGGTGTTTTTATATGGAACACTATTTTCTGCTATAGTTGAACTTAAGTTTTCTGGCTTGTGGGTATAAATTTAGTCGCCTCTTATGGTGTTTTGGTGTATACATATAGGTGTTGAAATGAAGACTGGTGGCAGGAGCAAAGGGGCAGCTAGAAAGGACACAAAAGAAGCATTGAAACCGGTTGATGATAGGTTGGCCTTCACTTGGAAATTAATGCTATGTTGTATTAGATGAACTGTATTCACTCCTAGCACTTTGTTTCAGAAAGATTGGGAAAAGGAAGGTTGCTGCGAAGCCGAGCAAAGCAAAGGCTGTGAAGGGGAAGAAAGACCCTAACAAGCCCAAGAGGCCCCCTAGTGCCTTCTTTGTATTCCTGTATGAACCACCATTCCTCCTAATTTTTCAGGCACAGCATTATCGTATTCCATTTTTCAGATATTGTTTTCTAATGGGCTATATGGTTGGTTATTCGATGGTTTTATTGCAGTGAAGAGTTCAGAAAGACTTTCAAAAAGGAAAATCCTAATGTCAAGGCTGTCTCAGCTGTATGTTGTCTATACTCCCATTTTCGCTCGTTTTGGACGTTGTCTTTTTGACAAAGTGTGCCGTCCTCTGATTTTTGTTTTGCACATATCTAGGTAGGGAAAGCTGGAGGAGAAAAGTGGAAATCGATGAGTGCAGCTGTAAGTGCTTGATTCTCTATTTTTTCCATGATCTTGATATGCTGATTTTTTATTTCAAGATTCGAATGATTCAAGAGTATAGGGAAGCGTTTTTGTTGTGGGATATTTATATATGTTACACATGCATAGATATGCTCATTAGAAATGAATGTTAATAAACTGAGTATATTTCAAGCATGAACTAGAAGCGATGATTCTTGGGTATTAAATTTAATGTTGACAAGTTAATTTGTATGAGGCTACAGTTTTTATTTTCAATACAAATGCATTCTTAGGAAAAAGCTCCATATGAAGCTAAAGCTGCGAAGAAGAAGTCCGAGTATGAGAAACTAATGAACGCCTACAACAAAAAGCAGGTGTTTTTTTGTCTTTTCATTTTCTCTTCCATGTGATATAACGTTTTATTCTAGGATGTTTTTACCCGCATGTTAAATGTTTCGCATCAATAAAATTGGCAGGAGAGTTCTGCTGAGCAGGGTGAGGAAGGATCTGAGAGGTCTGGATCGGAAGTTCATGACGATGAGGAGGAGAGTGAACATGTGAGTAATTTCACAAAGTTTTGGACTGATGACATTATGATATTCATATGATTAAACACTCAACATCTGGTTGAATGTTGTATTAATGAGCTGTTTTATTCGATTTTCACATCCAGTTAAGTGTTATGAATTCTTGCTTTTGTGTAGGATGAGGACGATGAGGACGACGAAGAGTGAAGTTCGCAACACAAAATCAGACTCAAGGTGGATCTCTGACTGGGATTCTGGATATGTATGATTTGGAATGTTAAAGGATAAGTATGAACAATGTAACTTCTGTATAGTGTATGTGTTTCATCCGAATGCAATTTGTCGACGCAGTTGAATCTCTACCAACTTCGTTAATATACTATGTACAAGTCAATTAAATACAAAATCTATGAGAGCACGGAGCCTCAATGCATTGTATCATCAAATTACAAGTGGAACAAAAATTCAGATAAATTTAAAAATGTGTACGTCACTAGACATTTCAGCTGTTGTTTAACTAAAATAAAGCCCCAGGGTTCCGGGATGAGATGTTTAGAGACAAAAATGCTTACATGCCAAGTGGAAGTAAGACGCCAAAGCATTTACAGGAATATTTTAACTTCAATCTTGTTTCCTGTCGTTTTCCTCCATAAACTTTTGTAGCTCTTTCTCCCCTACCGCAATTAGACGTTTGGCAGTGTCAAATGTAGTAAGCTTTATGCTGTCACGGCAATTGAAATGAAATTTAAAACTTCAGCACTTATAGGAAACATGTGGGTTATACATCAAGAAATGGCAACCGGTCATGTTCTTGAGCAGAGGAAATGATGCCATCAAAAGGAAGCATGATCATATAAAGTGATAGCTCCTTCGAATGACTCCAAGAAGGGAATAAAATAAAAGAATAAGCAATAGGGATAGCTGCGATTATCTCACGGCAATTGAATGTAAATAGATGAACCTGCTGTTTGGTAAAGTCTTCAGCGCATTTGGCAAGAAACCTCTGTACAGACCCAGTAAACCATCGCGAGCCACAATGCCTGACCCAAATTGACATATTTATGGAGACGTTAGCATAATCAAAACATGGCGAAACACTACAAGGGAATCACACCATCTTAAGTATACAATGCATCTCCAAGAATACCTCATGGATTGTATATGACGTTTTCACACCATAAAATTAACCCTTTTTGGGTTAAGAGCACATCTTTGCCACCCGTGCTTTTACCGAATCAAAAGTAAAATAAAGAAAGACTGGATTATGAGAATATTTGTTTTTATGCATTCAGGGAATTCATTTTCCCACTCAGAAAATTGTTTAGGTTTAAACTAATGCAAGCATATCTGTTGGTCATGAATAATCAAGAGACTCACACCTCCTAATGCACGCTTCCGTAAGAAACTTTAGCTTTATTATTCAACGAAAAATGGTCACAGCACTTTGTCAAAGTAAGGGACATCTTCGAATTATTTGCCTTAATGAAAAAATCGACATGTATAGTGCAGCATCATATATATTACCTGGGAAGGCATCAAAAATTGTCTTGAAAGGAGAACCCTTCATTTGCATTTGCCGCCTAACTGTGTCCAAAGGATAACACATAACTGTCGCAATGGTGGCCGAAACTAGTGCTGTTGCCAGAGATATTTCAGTCCGCTTTTGGTATTTATCTGGTAGTGCCTTCTTCACCCTTGCATTAGAGAGGGAATAAGATTTAAGGCTAAATGTATTGTACTTATTCTGCTTAAACACTTGAGAACTGAAACAATAGCTCACAGGTCAAAAACACAAAAATTCACGGCAATGTAAGGTGCGATTCCAACAAGAGAAGCCCCTAGACCGGTATAAAAGGATGCAAATCCTTCCTCTCTAATCATATTTAGTGAAACCTGCAAAGCAAATGGTTGGAATTAGTCATAGTAGATAGGGAGCTCTCTGAATAGAAAAACTAACCAAATAACAAGTTTACCTCTGTCATGGTTTTATAGCCGGGTTCAACAGCTAACCTCAACCTAAGGACATCTAACGGGTAAGTAACCTGGACAAAGATGTTTGAGACACGAACACATGTTGAAAGAAAATAGCCACGAGTGAGAAACATGTGTGCCTCTGTGTGTGTTTGAGAGACAAAATGGTGAATTTCCAATTAACCACAAATAAATCAAATTGATTTTGGCTTTAATCAGAAGTATTTTCATACCATTAACAATCTCTTGAGCACTTGAGGAAAAATACTCTAAATCCAATCAATCTGATACATTGTGTTTCAAGTTGATCCATATTTTACTTACAAAAGTTGATGTCATGCCGGCACAAGCACCTGCTGCTAACCTTCCAATCACAGAGAGTTCCCCATCCTTTCCACTAAATAGTTTCTGAAATACAATAAAACAACATTTGATCCACTCAACTTCAAATCCTGACTTAATGTTTCCTTTAAAGATTGTTGCACCAGTACCTTGTAAGCTTCATAGGCAAAAAGCTGTGCTGCACTGTAAGGTATAACTCTTATCACCTAGAGCGTTGACACAGAAAAAAAACTGCTTTTACCTGAAGTTTGAAACTAAAAATCCAACTCAAGAAAAAAAGGAAACAGACAAAAAGATTCCGTGTGACTGCAGGAAGCAGCATGTTTGAAATATTCAGAAAATAATGGAACACCAAACCTGGGGAAGGTTTCCTTTCCAGTAACCTTTTAAGCCTTCTTCCTTCCCAATCAATATGAAGGCCTAAATTATACATCAGAAGGTTACCACATAAGAGAATGATCAACATTATGAAGAAAAATATTGGGAGATTGGAAGAAACGATATGCGAGTGTAGACAGGATAGACATCAAAGTTTAATTTACGAACCTGATAGTGATTACAGTTAGAAAAGGTTGAAGAGGATGAGGTATTGAACCACAATGTAATGGGGTGTAAACTTGAGTCTACGATAACATGGTGGGAATAAAAGAAATGTTACATCATTTGTTAAGCAAATCAGACGCCAAACCATGCGTAAGAGAAGGATATCATCTGCCCACCTCCCCCACACCAGGTGGAAAACAGAAAAATTGTTGAATTAAATTAAGAGATAGCCCTAACAGAGTTAGAAATAATTTTGCATGTTATGGATCTAGCAACTGTACCGTTGTCTGTATCAGACTTACAATATAATTCAGCAGACGTGAGCATTTGCATGAAGCTTCATAACTCTAAAATATATGGATTATGATAACGATGAAAAAAATATACTAAAGATTTTGGTCAACACAAATTGAAAATGGAACAACCATATATAGTCCCAATTCATCGAGAAAGTGGATGAAAAAAAGGGAATTCTGGAACCATGGTACTGAGATAACTAGAATAAAAGGGAGGAAAGATGCCACATAGAAACCTCGATAAATCCGATTCCCTTCTTTGCAGATTCTTGCCCAACTCTGAGTCCGTGTGTCTGCAAAGATACGAATTCGTGTAACCGGATACGTAACAGGGAACAAACATATGAATGCACATAAATCAAAGCACAGCAAGGATATTCAAATTCATCACCTTACAGTTTATCTTCTAAAAGTTTGTGCAACTAGATACATTCTTATATACAAGTAAATTGAAGATTCTTCAACCGAAAGCCTGCTTAATGTATTTTACATACTTGACGACATAAATTTCACAATCCCAATACAAAAACTAAAGAAGCAAACTCAACGGTGAAGGCCAAAGTAAAGCGTGATGATTTAAAAAAAAATCATCAATGGGTAGTAAGATAAAAGTCACCTGCATGAGCAGCTTAATACGGTCGAGAGGTGCGGTGACCGTCTTGGAGGCGGAACCCGCAACAGCCCCGGCAGCGAAAAGTGCTGCGTCTCTGGGAACCAACGCTACCATAGCCAACGGGTGGTTCAGAAGCTGAGATAAAGAAGGTGAAAATTCCTTTTCGACTCTCTTTTCCACCGCCGAAATACAAGCAAAATTGTTCGTGCTTACGCCAGTAAACCGCCCATCCTTCCATTGCTCCCGCTCCGTACAACTGTTCGGGTCGAGACCCGGAATGCTTCGCCACACCAATTTTGTTCCCGAGTCGTTCATTTTCGGTCTTTCTCAGGAGATAAGGTGCGGGAGTGTGGGCAGCGGAGAACACAGGGAATACTACATAAACCCGACGGGCAAAGGTTTTAAACCAGGTATAAATTTGCTTTTTTAAGAAATATTATTATTTGCTTTTTTGACAATTATTCTCTTTCTTTAAAACTAACATGTTTTTTTCAATTGGATCACGTGCCACGCTAGACGCATTTAACTTCATACGATCGTTCAAAACATAAACCAAATCAAACCTCATGATTTAGAGATTTAGATTGTTTTTAGTCCATCACGGTCAAAATTGACGGGCAAATATTCTTACCCGACTATCTATTCAATGTTGAGGTCACGAGGATATCTCCGTTTCAATCACGGTGACTCTACCGTTAGTACTGTCAAACGGGTCAACCCGCTCCGGCCCGCCATGGCCCGCCTTCAAATGGGGCGGGACGTGGCGGCCCGCCAATCAGGCGGGTTCCTAAAGCCTTGGCCGGCCCCACCCCGTCTCGGGTTCGCGGGCCAACCCGCCAAAATATAACCTACATAAATTATATATAAATAATTCGAGAGAATTTTGTATTCAAACCTTACACAAAATATGTAATATTAGAATTTAAAGAAAAACGTAACACATTCGAAATAATTCAATTAAATTGATTTATCAATAAAAATAAATTGGATTTTCAAAAATTTATCAACCGAATCGACATATAAATCATTTTAAATCCTTCAAATCTTTAAAACTAATTCATTATATACAAACCATACATAAATAAGGATGTGTGATACAATTTTTAACCAAATATGATGATAAATTGAAAGAATATTAATTATATAATATTTAAGAATTTTTTTCCACGACCCGCGGGCCAACCCGCCCCGCCACAACCCGCGACCCAAACGGGCCAGCCCGTTTAGGCCCGCCTCTAGACGGGCTATGATTTTAGTAGCCCGCCCCGCCTATTTTTTATTAAAAAGAAATTGAGTAAGAGTACCAGAGATAGTGAGATCAATATAAGAAAAAACCAACTAAATCCACTTAAAAGAATCACCAACAGAACAGCTGCCTATTTTATAATAGTGTATTGAATATGTCAGAATGAATTAAATTTTGAAAAACATGTAGAATATGCAAAAAAAAAAAAATTACCAACCGTTGAAAGGACTACTCGAGGAATCTCAAACTCAGTGGGTACGTTAGCATATTTGATATTCTGGGCTTCCAAAGATTTCTCTCATGATTCTGTGATGGCCAGTTTCTTGGCGCAGGTAAAGAAATTTATGCTTACCCAAAATTTATCGATTCAATCCAAAATAAGATCCTCGGATAAAATGGCAATAATAGTACCGGCCGAAACATGAATCAAACAATAATCGAGATGGCACAGGTCCAGAAGAAAATGCCTGTAGTAAGTACGTACAGAAGTTCAGGAAGTACATAAAATCTAAACTAATGACGAGCAGACATGGGATGCGGCAGATTTGATGATGTACTTGCTAGCAATAAATATTTAGAACGCTAAAACCACCTACAAGATAATCAAGTTGAATGATCGCCGGTTACATCTTTCAGTGTAATGCAATACACACGAGAGCCAAGATGGCTCACTACAAGGCCTGTTTTTTCACAGCCGGTGAAGAACTGAGATTCATCCTCTCTCCCTATTCTGCGTCTCCAACTCATTAAAAATGCAGGTCGGGGAAGTGGGCAAGAACCTTGAGAAGGACGTGCACAAACATGCGGGTGAGTTTATCAAGTGTAGAAGTGAAACACGACGTTAGAAAGAAATGGAAACTCCCATTCTTACCATCACCACATGAAGAAATGATATCGATGGCTTTTGACTCGTATGATTTAAGGAGAAACGACAAGGACTTTATAAGGTTTGAATATTGCTTCACATCTGCAATCTCGAGTTAGTGGTAAGGAAAGCAAGTGTAATCAGTTAGCTTATTTGGGAGAAGAAAACGAGAGTAATGATCCTCCATGAACGCAGTAACATTTTTCCCCCACATATTGTAGTAACCTATAGCGGAAGTCTGCACTTACACAATAGAATATCACTTGCTATAATCAGGTCCCACCCAGGATTGGAAATTGGGAACACATCACCCCAAGAATCTGAAGACAGGACATGGATATATACAATATTTCCCATCTGCATTAAAGTAGTATGCTAATATAATTTCAGTAACATAGAGCATAATGCAAGTGAACTTACGTCTCACATGAGGAAGGACAGGGATAACCCCATTTATCTGGCAATTATAGGCTATGTTCTCTTCGATTTGAACATCGTCATAATCTGAGGTTGTGATGTCCACTCCAATTGATTTGTGCAAAAAGATGGCCAAAGCTCCAGTTCCGCTGCAATAAACTCAAGCTATAAACATCAGTAATGGGCAAAAGCTTCGCCCCATCCATTTCACAAACTTGAGCACAAAAAAGGAGCGCAATATGTGATTGCTAAACATCCACGGACACCTAAACAGATTGTAGCTTTGACAGACATTTAGTCCTGGAAAATTTTTCATCTTACATCCGTCGTACAAAATTGACAATATTAAAACACTGAGCAAGAATTCTAACGCTGTAGGTAAAACTCTGAAAAGGGATACAAGGTCTCACAAAGAGTACTATAGAAATAATATACCTTCCCAATTCAATCACTTTCCGGCCATCCACCCATGACCTGTGATGAACCAACCATTCAATAAATGCAAATGTGCCAGGCCAGAGTAGATTAGCATTTAATTGGTGAAAAGAAAATTCCCGGATAACCAGTTCCTGCATGCATGCCAACATATACAAAAGCTTAAAGAGTGAAAGCAACATAAATCATAACAATCACGTCATGTTGTCAAATACGAAAGCAATGGAAAAAAGCCTACAAACAATATATAGAACTAAACTTTGCCTCAAAAGGTCATTTTTTGAACAAATCATATCGATCCTAATATGCATCCCATGTAATTTCACAGTTAGCACTTAGCTATTAGCAATAAATTATGAAGATGTTTGGCTATACCGAAACACTCCAAGTTACAAGACACAGTTACAATATATAACTCCCAGAACAATCCTTTCTAGTCAATGATCAAAGAAACGAATAAGAAACAAAGCATCACTCATCATTCTAACCATAAAACTTCAAAAATCCGAAGCCATTGAAGTGCTCCACCGATAAACATTATTGCTACATGTTCGGCCTACCAAAACAAAACATATCGATCCTAATATGCATCCCATGTAATTTCACAGTTAGCTATCAGCAATAAAGTATTATACCGAAACACTCCAAGTTACAAGACACAGTCACAATACCAGGATAATCCTTTATAGTCAATGATCAAACAAAAGAATAAGAAACAAAGCATAGCTCATCATCCTAACCATACAACTTCAAAAATTCGAAGCCATTGACTAAACTCAGCCTTTCAACGCTTTCAGATTTTTTTTTAAATAAAAAACAAATCTTTCTCAAACTAAAACAAGCAGACGAATATGATAAACAAATACAATCGAATACCATCCCAGGAAATTGGTGCCTTCTCTCCTCGAAGTTGTGATTGCTCTCAACGTTTCCCTCTTCTGCAGAGAAAAGACCAATAAAAGCCAGATTCTTAACTCCTAAAGGTGTTAAAACAAAAATATTTAATCATTCAAACGGAAGATGAAGTACCGACGCCGGCATAATCGCCGTCGGAATCGGCGAAAAGCGAAGACGGAGAGAAAAGAGCAGTGTCCATTACGCTGCAGACGACGACTCGGATCCATTAAATGGAGCCCATGAATGGTCATAATTGGGCTCACATATTTTTTATATCTAGGCCGGTATAATCTGGGCCTGTCAGTTGGATAACACAAGTTCTTTATAATTAACTTTCGAATTGCAGTTTTATGTGCCATTAATACGTTGCATCAGTTTCATATCTTTGCCAGTAGTTAACCTTACCATGGAAGCCACAGGATCCGATACGTGACAGGGGCATCACAAATGGATCACCAAATTATTAACAGTAAGTAACAATTTAATTTTTTTTTCTGAAAATGTGAACTTTTTATACCAGAGTTACAAAATATGTCGAAAAGGTAAATTTTGTGGGGCAATACTTTAATTTTTTAGTAGATCAAAAAGTTTATGATGGGTTTATAGATTATAAAATCTTATCGGAAGAGAGAAACGACGATCCCATATAAGACTCGGTTCAAAAGTTTACAATAAAAAAGTAGTCAAAAAGTATTGTACAAAAATTTCCCTTTTACTAATGTTAAAAATTTAAGTGTTCTTTCCCATCACAACAATTAATCTATATAAAAATGACAAAATTTTTGAATACATGCACGTCAAATGTGCTGCAGGCTCAGACATTATATTATAAAAAATGGGATGAGTGGTATTTTTTATTGAAGGGGGAATCATAAAACGACAGACATACTCATTCTGAAATGATGGTAGATCCGCATTAATAGGTCGACGCACACATTCCTACATATTCCTATATATGCTACATAGATTTATCCTTAACCTAATATATCTATATGTATATATATATATATATATTATTATCCTTTTTAATAGAAAGATAAAACACAAGTCTTATTCGGGAGTTGACTTAACAGGTTGGACACTTGTGTGTCTCTTTTTCCACATATTGTCAGTATTTTATTATTTATTATAAAAAATATTAAGTCGTTTACGTTATATATATGAAGTATAAATACATTTTTTGTGGTCAGGTAAACTGATTCGTGCTGAACTACTCTGATTGGTTTTATTAAACATCGAGACTTATTTTTAGTTAATTGAATTTAATGAAACCACTTTACAGAATCCAGAAAATATTTTTATGGTACACTAGTTCAATTTGGTTATTAACTTTTTTTCATAATTTGGTTTTGACACAAATTTTAATTTTTATTTTGTTATTTTAGTGCAATATTGACAATGTGACATGTAATATGTTAACAAATTTTGATATCAAGTCAATATATTTTCAATCTAAAGATTGTATTTTCAGGTGTGATATCAGCATTTCCAATATTAATTAGGTCGTCAATTATACCAGAATAGCTAAAAACTTAAAAAGTTAATATATCAAACAAAAGTTTGAAAATATACTATGGACCAAAACTGAAACCAAACAAGTTAATTGACAAAATAATATTTCTCTTTACTTGAGTTCTAGTTTAATATTTGTTGGAATTGAATGAAATTTGGTCCGTGACTCTTCACATTCACGAAGAGACACAATTACATTGATTGTGTATTCAATATAGGCATCCCAAAGGACTATCGTTACATGTCTTTTGGTGTGCCTAGACAGCTGAAGAGTCACACGTTTTCCTATATATACAACCACATTCTCCGTTCCACAACACAATCATTCTCTCCATTCTCTCCACGTTCCCACGTTGATACATTGCAGGTGTAGTTCAGTTCGCCGGTGTAGCGTAGCCTCGTGCTTTGGGTTACCTGCTCGGTTCCGTTGTTGTACCCTGGGAAACAGACACCTCGCGTAGCTTGATCCTGGAAGCACTGGGACGAGGTGAATTGTTTTAAGGAAACTGTGTTAGAACACAGACCTCGATTTATTTTCTTTTCCTGACGATGTTCTTCAATCTGATTATTTTTATTATTCTGCATTGTGTGTGTTATTACCCTTCTTTTTCCTACCAATATTGTGCTTAGGGTTTTATCCAAAACGATTGATCCAATCTACTACTATTTCTCGTGTTGCAATTTGTATCATATCCTTTATTAGATATATGTTGATATTATGTATGCGTGTCCATATGAATCTGTATGTCATGTAACTAATATTACACCAAATATCTGGCACCACGAGTTTTTCTAGGCCAATATATCCCATGACCGAGATCAAAACATATAAGATTGAACGATTGGAAGCTTTTAGCTAAACCATCAGTTAATTAATATCGTCAGCAAAATCAAGAACCCCGTGAGGAATACTTTGATTTATTAGTGCTTTTTCTTTTAATTCAAAGATTAATAAATCACCTTTCATCGCCCGGAATAGTCACGGCCAGAATTCGTAGCCCATGCACGTGGGAGGAATTAAAAGACAAACTATTTTTGCTACCTCTCAATTAGTACTCTATCTCGTTAGGACAACCCTGGATTCTTTATTAAGGGCACGTATGATCCCCATGAAAAATTGGTGTAAAGGATCGTTTTTCAATATATATTTTCATGATCTTTTGAGTATTTTATTAAATGGATTCTGTTAAATAGTAGGCCACCTACTCTAAAAGTCTAAATTTGAAAAATGCCTTTCTTCAGTTGGGAGATGATCGATTTAATTTGGACTACAGACTCTTTCCAGCTTCACTAATTGTTTCCCGACCCATCTCTTTCATTGAACATCACTAAATTCACGATTGAACATGTGTATGTGTGTGTTTGTAGGATTTATAAATATACAATTAATATCATAACGCGACATGATCCCACGACATTCGGGAAACGAATGTACATTTACCAGTAATATCGAGCTTCGTAACATTTATTTAATTTATTAGCAAATAATAATTTTCTATTAATTCTATTTTGAAATATTTGGATTAATTTATGGTAATGAAAATTGAGAAAGAAGATAGGTCCAACGTCCTGATAAGGAACAAAACCCATGATTCCCGACGTAAAGGCAGCTGCAAGCATATAGGATATGAAAAGAATCGAGTAAAGTTTATCCTGCTCTGGGAATTAGTCCATTATATGGGTCATCTCCCTCGGGCCCCTGCTTACTCGTGCATATCCCTCGATTTACCACATGTATGGGCCAAGGGGCATCTGACATATACATAGGGTTAGCCCATTAATGAGTTAACTTTAAAATAAAAAAGAGTAAAGTTTATCCTAAACCAAAGCTAATAATTATTATTATACATACGCTGAAAGTACATGGAAAAGTTCATAATTTATAAGGCGAAATATATCTAAATCAGTACGAGGTCTTTATGCAGCGACTAAAAATAAAACCACGAGTATTTAGGTTCAAAATCGACATTATCATAAAAATGTAAACTATCTGAATTCCGTTACTCAACAAGTTCTATCAAAGCCATTGGGAGGAATCCATTGAGAGGTGACGGTTTTTAGTAGATCCAAGAGACTAGTAATGTTCATGGTATACATGTTCGGTGTGCGTCCCAACGCCGTGAGGAGTGCCTCAATTGGATGAATTAGCTTGAGGGGTGGTCAGAAATAATCATAGAGAAAACATGGTAATATTTCATTTGAAGAGATGATTGATGTCATAAAGATTTGCGACTTTCGTCCTACAACAAGTGGTATCAAAGCTATGATCTGATTAGAGAAATCCTCACATAATCATATGAAAGAGGTGGTAACTCTCTGTAAATCTGTAATAAGCTCTCGAGGCTAATGATGCTCCTAGCGTATATATGAGGTGTGTGCTTCAACATGATGAAAAGGAGTCATTTCGAGAGGACCGACGAATGAGCTTAAGAGGAAGCCAAGACCATGCCTACAGTGATATGCATGGAAATTATTGAAAAAGAGTTGTCTCGAGAGGATGGACGGAAGCTTGAGGGGACTCGATGATCATGCCCACATGGAAAAGACCATGGGGGCTATAATGTGGAAGATATCTCGTTAGTACGAAGTCTGTTACATAAACTTAGAAACAAAACCAGAAATTTTAGACCTAAAATAGACAACATCAAACCATTGTATAAATATATGCGGATTCTATTGCACAACAACATTTATTTCTTAGCATGATCAGTATTCCTTTATTTTGATTTTATAAACAAAATAAATATAGTTCATTACTTTGGATATGCATCTTGTCATAGAAAATTTTATTTTGGTCATGCATCGTTCTTTTTTATGAAACAAAATATGAGAAATTCTCCAATTATCAACCGTGTTAGGATCAAGCGCTTAACACTAGGCCAAAAG
The DNA here is from genome assembly GCA_001598015.1 of Dorcoceras hygrometricum. Taxonomy (NCBI): domain Eukaryota; kingdom Viridiplantae; phylum Streptophyta; class Magnoliopsida; order Lamiales; family Gesneriaceae; genus Dorcoceras; species Dorcoceras hygrometricum. Next base: position 643,152 of record KV000914.1, on the reverse strand, counting down.
CTATAGCTGTTAGCCAATGTGCAACTTTATTTCCTTATAATGTGGTAGCGCAGAGTGCACCTAGTATGTGCGTTAGGGTTGGGCTGTTAGGCCCATGAGTCAGGGGATGTGCGTGTCTAACTGTTGGTGCTGTCTCAATTCCCTTAGAGATCAGTCTTACCCTTCCCCTACCGCCGGCCCTATCCCCAACAGAGATAGTATTACCCGTTAAGATCTGGCATAACACTTTTTACAGCCCACATGGCCAACCAGATCAAGCGGTGCAACGTCAGCAGCTTGACGTACGAGAACTTCCCAGGAGGTCACCCATCCCAGTACTGCTCTCACCCTTGCACGCTTAACTCAACAATCCCCCGCAAGAAGTATAGAAAATGCTTCTTGGGAGACTCGAACCCCTGACCTTGCTCTGATACCAATTGTTAGGATCAAGCGCTTACCACTAGGCCAAAAGCTATAGCTGTTAGCCAATGTGCAACTTTATTTCCTTATAATGTGAAAGCATAACATGAATCATAACACGAATATGACACAAAACAATTGCACGCTTAACTCAACAAACCGACAATGAAAAATATAATATAGATGACTAAATTAAATATACCAAATTTAAAATACATTTTTCCCTTGTCATATACGCTCACTCAATTCCTAACCAAATTACTTAAGTAGATATCCAAATTACAATTTTTATGTGGTCATGTCGTAATTATAGAAGGGCGATCAATGATTCCGATATGCAGTGTGGGGGTTTTATTTTATAACTAGACAAAAATTAAACTATTATACCAAGGGTCGGTGGTTGCTCACATTATATCAGAATAGAATTTCCAAGGCATATTTGTATTTACTCCATTAAAATATTACATGGGACTCCATCATACAGCGAAACTTGGACAGGATTTCAAAGTGATATGTATTAAAGTACAATAAGCAAACGCAAATATATGTTATTTAATTCGTCCGACAATTCCGGATTAATTTGATTAAAATGAGAAGTAAACCTCAGAATTTTATTGCAGTGGACAAAAAAACTGAACAGTTAAATAAATGTTAGCTAGGGGGGCATAATTTTCTTGATAATGATGGAATATAAAAATGGTGGATGGTCCCAAGATTTGTTTCTCCGAGTAAAACAGACAAATACTATAAAAGTTATTTCATTTAGAAAAAAGAAAAACTTTGAACTTGCTTACGTCATTCCAATTTCCAGATATAATTTCACCATTTGTTGAAGATTGAACAAGTCCACACCTTTCCTGCATGTTGAATTCTTGGAAAACTGCAGCTCCATATGAATTAAAATAAATAAAACCCAATCAACGAGTTTGTAGAAATTTTGTTTACCTTTTTCTTTTCTTTTTCAATAAATATATGTAAGCTACTCGATAACAAATTAATGACATGATTCCTTTTGCATTTAGTTAATGAACATAAATTTAAAGATATATATTGAAGGATGAAAAGGATAAAATAAAATTTTTAAAACACGATATTCAACAGTTTTATCATCGGGAAGAAACAATTTTTTAATACTTCCATAAGATTGAAAAGTTTATATACATATAGTAGCTAGCATGCATATGAACGTTGACTAATAAGATACCTAAAGATTTCCTTTTGATATATTCTTGATTGTTTAACTGAGGGTTGAAAGAGAGAAGTTAAAGGTCTTTCGTCTTCCTCTCACGGTCTAGCTAGCTAGGGTTTTCTTGTTCATATCTCCAAGCAAAGGTACCAGATACATAGACGGGTTAGGAGATAATCAATCACTAATGTCTCGATTTTGTTCGGGGCAAAATGGATCCGATGTCTTTAGCTTTGTCTGCTGACGATAAAGTGCATGCCATGTTCATTTTTTTCTCTGCAAGTGAAACCCTATATCTGACTTGGTGTAGTTTGATAGCAGAAGAAGAGAGAAAGAGTAATTAAATGGAAGGAAGTGGTGAAACAGAATGTCTGCTGATGGACAACGATGGTGAACACGATAGCGAGAGGAAAATTAATGGAGGTAGCTCCAGCAACAGCTGCGTTGAGGAAATCTCTAAGAAGCCATCTGTAAGGCCTTATGTCCGATCTAAGACCCCGAGGCTGCGGTGGACGCCTGATCTTCATCTGCGATTTCTACAAGCGGTTGAAAGATTAGGAGGCCAGGAGAGTAAGTTTCCAACTATAATTTGGGATCAAGATTATAATAATACTTAACCACGTTTTCAAATTACGTCCCTTTGTTGCTGCTGTGTTGCAGGAGCAACGCCGAAATTAGTGCTTCAGTTGATGAACATGAAGGGACTAAACATTGCTCATGTTAAGAGCCATTTACAGGTAAACATAAAGCTTATTTGATATCTGGTGGACTAATATTTCCACTTACAGATGAGAGTTACTTTGCTTTCTATTTACAGATGCACAGAAGCAAGAAGTTTGAAGAGCCCAAGTTCCAAGGTATCCCACTTTATACTAGCTAGATATCTTAATTATATGCAAGAGGGATCCAATTTGTATACCATACGAGTACACTATTTTTTCAGGGATGAGTAATCACGGGCTTTTAGTGGAAGGTGTAGATCGGAATATATACAATCTAAGCCAGCTACCTCTTTTTCCAAACTTCAACCAAAGGCAAGCTATAGATATAGATTAATATATAATATCACGTTCTTGTCTTTACTTGATTAAGTTTCATAAACTTATATCTCTTCACTAATAACTTAGATATCGAGATGTTTTTCGGAATGGCGAAGCAAGATGGACGGACAAAACAGGATTTTATGAAAGGATGTTGAGCAGCCACTATTATGGATCAGCAAATCTTGATCTTTACACCAAACTCGCCTCCTACAACGAAAGGTTCGATTCTCGGTGCAACGAGACGAAACATGACTTCCAGTCACCAACCAAGCAAGAAACCTGGCTGGACCAGTCTGACCCTATTGGGGTTAAGTCCATTGATCAGCTTAAACGACAGAAAGCTGCTGAGCGAAGGATTTCCTCGGATGCTGATCATGAAAAAAGTAGCCCTTCAAATATAGGCCAAAACATCACGAGTATCAAAAGGGATGCGCCATTAAAGAGAAAGGCCGAGGATTGTGAACTCGGGTTGAATTTAACGCTCGGACTAGTATCAAGAAGCCATGAGCAGCTAAGCAGACAGCGAGAAGAGGAACGCGACTTGTCCCTATCTTTGTACCCTACCTCATCTTCTTCAAAGTTTAAGAAGCTGAATGAAGATTTCAGTAGTGAAATTAGTAGCGTGGTAAGTACTCTGGATCTGACTCTATGAATTCTTCGTCAATTCTAAGTGAGATCCTGAGGTACTTTCTCCAATGATGTGCATTTTTTTCTGATTATTTCTGGATCAAAATAATGTTAATTAAAAGGTTTTGTTCGTGAGACCACCGGGCCGAACGTGTGTTGCTTCGTTGAGAATAAATTTCAGTTGTTCCCATATAGTTAACAATTGGATTTCTTGCATTGATTGATCACGATAACCTATATCGTACTGATCAGAATTGGCGTTTGAATGAAACTTTCGCATGGAATTAAGTTGAATGGAATATATATGGTTTCAGTTGTAATATTCGAAAATGGACAAGGATCAATGCCCTCGCGTTGAGATGCAGATCAACGATTTCAAGAGATGCGAGAAAAACTGGGAGAGCTGGTGGGGAACACTTGAACTTTTGAGAGAACACAATATAATTAAGATTTCATAAGAACATTGCGATACTTTAAAGAAGCAAAGAGATCTTAATCTATTTTGAAAATGTTTAACTATTATACATTAAACAAAACAGACGGTTTGATATACCTTCGCTAAAATGTTCACCGTGGAACTTCGACGGTGGAAATGAAAACTCGAGCGACGAAAACAAAACACTTGAACTCAGATCTGGAGTGTTTCTAGAGGAAAATGCCATATCTACCAAAATCCAACCCAGATACGGGACGATACGTCTTTCCTTTTTTTAACGACAAGATCCCCGAGGATCGCGGAGAATATCTCGCCCGAGATATCCGGTGCAGGAGAATATTCGCCAAGATATGCTCCTCTCCATCGCCTAGCTCTCTAAAAATACCAGGTACACGCCATTCATTCACACACATATCCTAGCATCCTTTGTTCCCAGCATATATTTTCCTGTTCTCCTTTTTGCTCTCGCATCCAGACTAGGCTTCGTCGGACACACCTCTGACGCCGCCTGACCTGTGATCTGTGGTTGTAGGCTCGAAGAAGAAGCAGTACTTTCCATCCACCAGTGCCCGACGCACCGAGCTCCAGAGGTGGAATCAGCTCGTCGACTGAGATAATTTGGTTACGTCACTGTCAGGGATGGTTTATGCAGAAATCACGTCAAGAGAGACTGGACATGGGTTTGTGCTTAAACCGGTGTTAATTAAATTATAGAGTATTTGAAAGAACTTGTGCTAAGTGATTTAAATTTTTTTATACACGACTACTCCATGTGTGTTCCGTTTATATGGAGATATCTCTTGGAAAGATTTTTCGATAATCGAATTAATCTATTGTCTCTACCGCAGCTCGTTTTCTTGCTCTCGTCGTCAAATGTGGCATATGTATTTGATAATTGAATTGACTTGATTCTTTTGGTCATTTTTTTAGCTTCTTAATCAACCAGTCAACGTGAACAAGAATACGACTAATTTTTTGGCTATTCCGGTCCCCAGTGGCAATGGGAATTTGAAGGAAGAAAACTATTCTCGATAATAAATAATTCTATGTTGCTATCAGTGTGAGTGAAATTTCGGGTGGACCGAACAAATCGAACGAAACCAAAATAATTCTGAGATTTGGTTATATTGACTCGGAAATTTTGATTTTGTATTTTATACGGAGAATTTATTTCGATTGTTCGGCCTTTTCTACTTTATAAAAAAATTGGATAAATAGAGCAAAATGTTATATGCTGAAAATCAAATTCCGTTTCTATATAGGACCGACCAATTGTATTTGTAATTTGTATAGCGTTGGGCTGCTCCCAGGGGTACAGACGAGTTGATAAGACCTGGGGATTACTCCTCATACATATCCCTCGATTTACCATCGGGCCACTTACCTATACATCTTATATAGCGTTGGGCCGTTGGACTTTAATGTGGGCTCAGCTTTACAAGAGGCCTTTTGGTGTAAAGAATATACATTGACACGAGGTTCTCCCTCTCCTTTTATTTAAGATGGGGAGGAGGTTCTTTTGCTTCATCTAATTTTTTCTTAAAATTCAGTTTTCAGTTTCCACCAAATAGTTGATTTTATTTTATTAGTTAATAGATTTATTTTAAAAAGTAGCTAATTTTACAAAAAGGTAAGGAAAAACAGAAGAACTTGTCCAAGCCTGCAAGGAAAAACAGCACAACATTTATTATATTTAGGAAATTTTATTTGCATTAAAATCATTGAAACCAACAAACAAATTAGTAATCTTCAAAGATATAAAAGTAGTATGTGTGCTCCAGATGTGTACAATGGGGTTACTAAATATAGTAAGCATAAAAAGATAAAACCATAGAAAGTGATACACTAAACGCCTAATATATTATGCAATGTCAAATGTGTCCAAGCCTACATTATTATGAAACTTTAATATGATAAGATCAAAATAAATGAACTCCAGGCGAGAAAAAATCCAAAAAACTTTAACATAGTTCCCCAAGATTCATGCTCTCAAAAGAACTGAAAAGGGTAGCTGTGGGAGCAACTTTCTTGGCCTAAACAAATGGAAAAAGGTGAATTTTACAAGCTTTCTCAATTTACTTTTTACAAATAAAGTAAGCTTAACACATGTGTCCGTGAAGCTCCCAGTTCCATCCTACTTTGATCATATCATACAATGGCATCCCAAAATCTTGAGCCTCTTCCTTTCGCGGATGCTAAGGACCAGATTGATGGTAACAGTCATCTTCTTGGAGCATTGTTCCTGTTTTTCCTCGTGTTCCTCACTTTCCTCTTTGTTTACTATCTTTACGTACGATCCCGGCGCCGCCACTTCGGCACGCCAGTGCCCGGCAGCTCGAATGCGTCGCCCGCTCGTCCAAGGCCCGCCACGGCCGGGCTTGATCCTGCCACCATAAGTGGCTTGCCCATGTTTGCATATGGATCAAGCAATAAGTCTAGCCCGGAAGCAGAGTGTGCCATCTGTTTGAGCATGTTTACGGAGGGAGACAAGGTTAAGGTTCTGCCTTTCTGCCTCCATGGCTTCCACTCGGGTTGCGTGGACAAGTGGCTCAGGACTCGCTCGAGTTGTCCACTATGCAGAGCGCGCATACATGGGATGGGTTCGACGAATCAAGACCGTGATCGGGAGATTCCTTGATTTCTAAACATCTTCATTCTTTTAGTAGCAGGAGAATACTCTGCTTGTGGCTTTTGAGTTGAGCCTTGCAGTTTGATGTTTCACTTCCTTATTATTTTCTGCAACTAAAATGCCAACACAAGCGAATAAAGTTGAAATTTGAAACTTTATTACATCTACAGATCAAATAAAGCGAAAATTTATTACATCTACAGATCAAAGTTAAAAGAGTACAGAAACATCACAAAGATGACTCCTAGTCCCACAATGAAGACTAATACAAGCACATAGACATATTATATATATCTCTGAGTATACACAAGTTTTTCCTTAACTTCTGAAGTTGATGTCCGAAATTCTGATTCCTAGCATCGAGACATGCTATACGCAAAAGGGAACAACTTGATATTATCGCGCTGCCTTCAGACCAGAGCACAGCTTTTCCGTCACAACACCATTAAAGTTGTTAGAAACAAGGTTAATTATTTGGAGTTTGTCCTAGGTTTGGTTTCCACTGCAACTACTATTGCCATTAAATGCATTGAACCGTAAATCAAGTGTTCGCAATCTAGGAAGACTCTTTAACCAGCAGGGAAAGCTGCCAGTTAAGTTGTTGTTGCCAAGATTTAGGACTTCTAGATTTGTGCAGTTCATCAAAGATTTAGGGACCTGGCCTTGAAGCAAATTCCAACTTAGATCTAGTGTCTTCAAGTCACATGTGACCGGAAAACTATCAGGTATGGCACCACTGACATGGTTTCTACTTAGATTCAGCACTCCAAGATTGTTTCCGAATAAACAAGAAGGAATTGTTCCGTTCAACATGTCGTTAGACAAATCAAGAACTTGAAGGCGACTGGCACTGCACAGTGAAGAAGGTATTTCGCCGATTATTTTACTATTAGCTACCGAGAAGGAAAGGGAATATGAAAGAGAACGACCAATGTCAACTGGGATAACAGAAGAAAAGTTGTTGCTCGACAAGTCCACAATGTAAGCAGGGGGATTTGGAACTGGTATTTGCCCACCAAGCATGTTCGAATGCAGATCAATGAAATCCAGCCCACGAATAGTATAGGGTTCCTGGGATACTCACGAATCGATTATGGGAAAGATTAAGGAAGCGAAGAAATTCAATATCCCATATCCAGTTAGGAATTTCGCCATCTAATTCATTATCTGAGAGATCCAACATCATCAACGACGAATGATTCTTCAGATATGGAACTCTCTGTAACTTACCAGATGCCAATCTTAGAGTTCCTAACCTGGGGAACAACGAAGACAAGGAAACATTTTCACCTACATGCACTGACAGGTTGTTGTAAGAAAGTTCAAGACTCGTTAGATTCTCAAGTTTTCGAAAATCAGCTAGATCAACGGAGCCATTGAATTTGTTCGAAGATAATGATAAAGCCGAAAGATGTTGGAGTTGGAACAAAAGGCGAGGTACTGGACCTTCTAGATAGTTGCCATCCAGCTCAAGAACTTCAAGTGACGAAGAACTATTAACTGAATCTCCGATTGGACCAGAAAATTGATTGTTGGAAAGATGCAATGACTTAAGTGATGGCAAGAAAAATATACTCTCAGGAATTTCACCTTTTAACTGATTCTCGCTCAAGTCGAGAAAGTTGAGATTTTCTAGTCCATCCCAAAGGGAGTCGAAAATCTCACCCGTTAATTGATTACCGCGAAGGTTTATCACAGTGACATCCTTCCACAGATTGAAAGATGGAACAGAACCAGTGAACTGATTTAATGACAAGTCCAGATAAACAATCTGAGTAAGATTCGTGATGGACTTTGGAATTGAACCAGAAAAGTTGCATCTTCTAAGGTCAAGTCTCGACAACATTCTAAGACTACCAATAGAATCCGTCAGATGTCCTGAAAATTTTGTGTAGCTGAGCAATAGACTCTGAAGTGATGCATTCGATGGAAATTCAGGTAGAGAACCCTCGAGATCTCTATTATTACTTAAGTCAATCCTCTGCAGACTTGACAACTGAAATAGTTCACCGGGAACAAGTCCAAACAAGCTACAGGAACTCAGAGTCAACACCCTCAGATTGGGGAAACCTGCAAAGAAATCGGGAAACTGAGAAGAGAAAGTGTTCCCATCAAGACGAAGAACCGAAAGAGACTTGAGCTTTGCCAATGAAGAATCCAAAGGGCCTGTAAGATAGCAACTAGACAAGCTCAAAACTCTTAAATCCGGAAGAGAAGAAGAAACAGCATTGCACCAAACATACCCTGTGGCTGAAATATTCACGCCATCAAGATAAAGTTCTCTTAGCTTTGTGAAGTTCCGAATAAAAGTTTCTAGATCCGGGTTCTCCAGTTGAAGAGATGAGTAAAAGGAGGACGAAAGATCAAGAACATCTAACCTCTTCAGACTCAAAAATTCCGGCGGAATCTGCCCAGAGAAACCTGTATTGCTTAGGTTTAGATAACTCAAAGCCTCCAGCTTTCCAAACCCAGATGGCAAATCAACCGAACCCATGTAGTTTTGAGCTAAATTCAAACTCTGGAGGAATTCAAGCCTGAATAGATTGCCTCCAGCTTCGGTGTCATTAATCCCGACAGATATAGATTCGCCGCTGAGATCGAGTCCAGTAACACGACCTTCAAGGTCGCACTTTACCCCGCGCCATTGACAGCAATCGATGGATTCGTTCCACTGCACCAGTTTGGTTGAAACTGAAGAATCGTACGTCAGATTGGTTTTCAATTGAAGCAGTAGTTGTTCCTGATCGTGAAGACACTGAGCTGATACAGTTATCACAAGGGTGAATATGGAAAATATGAGGGTCCTCATGCAAGGACCAGAAAACACACCAAATTCCATGGCTTTCAGCTATAGATGAAAGAATCAGGCGATAAACATGAAGCATCACATATAAATATATATATACATTCTTTAAAACGCGTAACGCCCAACTCCATTTAGCCAGTGCTTTGTCAAAATTGTCAAGCGAGATGACGCAAAATGCAAGTTTGTCACTTGCATTTAATCGTGGCATATCCGCATGCAACTCTCCAGTCCCCACCCACCTATTATTATTTGTTATTTTTTCACAGAACTTGTGAATACGTCTTCCAAGTGTCTCCATTGGAAACATAATCTTCTCATTCGATCAGATTTTAACAAAGGGGTGTGAGTGAATCCATGAATCACTACTTCGCACTAAGACTCGTATTCTTTTCAAGTTAGCTTCACAATGATCATTCCTTTGTTCGAAATATTAAATTCGAATACCTTCGGATATTTTATTAGCATTCCTGACTTTTCTCATTTCAAATGCTCCGCCGCTGGGAAACCCGACAGATTGCCCATATCAACCGCAATCCTCCCGGCCCAGTAGCCCTATGACACAGGCATCCCAAACCTGACAGCGTCGACGGATATCAAGTGAAATCTGAATAATCAACCAGTTATGTTGGTACCAGATGCGGTAACTTGAGATAAAAATACTGAAAATTTCGAGTGATGCAGATCCTGTTTAGCAGTAGGAATCCTGCTTAGCAAGAGGATTATGATACTGAAATGGTTATAAATTATGTACACCGTTACCAAAAAGAAAAACTTGTAGTAAAAATTTAATACCGGTGAGTAGTCTTGGCTTTATGGTAGATCATCTGCCACAAACATGGAACAGATAGCAACCACAACCCACAATGTAAGAAACTTGTAGTGTCACAAAAGCTATTACTATTTTATCAAATCGTCTTATCTTATGGTAGAACATGTTTATAACCAGTGCTGTACCATGTCATATACCAGTAAAAAACATATCATCCCACTCTCATGAGAGATTTATTGGTTGATGACTCGTGCAAATGTGCTTGATCCACATGATTTTTTGAGAAGATTACTGTGTTAATGAAATTGATATAATATGATTATTGAAAAGTGACCTAACATATGTTCGTTTTAGTTTGAAACGATAAAATTGTTAAAAACTATGAAATATAATAATATCAATAAATAATATATTTAGTTTGATTGATTAAATTTATGATAATTATAAATGATAATTTTGTTTTTTCATGAATTCAATAATATAATATAGCAATAAAACTATAAAAATTTTGTAATCATGATAAATAATAATTTGATTTATATAAAAGAAGTAATAGATACATATAAGTCCAACTGACATATTATCTTAATCAATATCATCTTCCACCTAACCAAAACCATACACAGCCTTGGTATGAACTCAAGCCTTGGAACAGAGAGACCAGATGTCCCCGAAATAAACAAACGGTAAGAATGACTTCAGGGAAATAACTTTCCGACTTCACGGATTCGATTCTTATGTGAAACATATTTCCCACTAAAATATTGTATGAGATGCTATGAGAATTAATCCGTTATACGAGTCATCTCTCCTGGACACATGTCTATTCGTACATATCTCTCGATTTATCTATCTGACCAACGGACATAAAGCTTTTGCCCCATAATAGGGGTAAACTCGCCAAATACACAGCTTTGTCACGTATGAAATCTAAATCAACCACCAAAAAATGGGTTAACAGAACATAGATATACACTCAAACCCAATAATTAAATCATAAAACTCCATTCAAATTCAGTCACTCATTGCAACGTCTGGAAATATTCATCTGATTGAGCAGTTGATCTACAGAATTTAGATCTCAAATTACGTAATGTAGCTGAAGAAACCAAAATAATGGAAAAAGGAAACTCCTCGCATGGGTTACTTGGATCTCTGCCTCATCTTTCGGCGCTTCCTCTTCAACCTCCTCATGCGCTTCTTCTTCCACTGCAAGAAAACATATTACAGCATGTAATTTTAAGGATTTTGAGCTCAGTTATACAGTTATGGCCACGGCAAGTATCTTACCTTGGCTCTCATGGTGAACCACAGATTGTTGCAAAACTCCTTTCGAAAAAATATTCAAGAATCAAGAGTGATGCTATTAAACAAACCCTAGATTTACCAAACTCACTAACATTTAGATCACTGGGCCTTTTATCTTCGGAAAACATGAAGGGCCCAAATGATTCGGGCTTAAAAGTCCAAACTATCTAGGCATGCAGTAAAGCAGCGACATTGGGTATATATTCCGTGTTATGCTGTTAACATCTTTACTATTATTCCTCCCTATTTTTGGTCATACTTTTTTCCTCTCTAATAATCATATAAAATATTTTTTCCTTCAAATAATAGTGTTCTTTTTAAAAAACAAAAAAAAAAACTGCTTACTTCAGATAATCAGATTCTAATCTCTTTGATTTCATGTGCGCTAAATCTTCGTCCAAATAAAATAATACACAAACCATTTCAATAGGATATTAATATCCTTATTTCAAAGAAAACCAATAATAATAATAATAAAAATGTCTCCTCTTGAATTTTTTTGGTGCAAGACACACCAATCATCATCTTATAAAACCACCCAACACAGATTATATCGAGTAGCTAAATTTAGAACCAATTAAAATTTGAGTATCCAAAAACTTTTTTAGAATCAAGATGGGAATGGGATGCATATGACAGCATAATGTTCGTTCGGCAACAACTCAGGATATTTAAACAATAAAGGTTAATATCAGACGTGGCAAACTTTGAATTACTGCCACTCACATTATTCTCCCACACATCACTGTTCAAAACAAATCATTCACAAGAATCTTGAATGAATGTCCCACATGGATTGCTTTTGGCACCAATTTTCAGGCAGACGTTTGCAAATCTTGAAACGCTTTATGTCCATCACCATTCACTCACTATCAAAAGGTTTGAAATAACGGTCCAAATCGAACAGTGGATATAATTAAAGCAAGTCGAGCTCGAAAGTCAATAAATGAGAATAATTCCCTTACATGCACATAGGTTTTTATAATTCACAAAGATAACCTCCATCAGAGAGTTTCACACTCAAAACAGAGACTTAAGTGACAGAAAAATGGCTACAATTTTCAGATTCTAACATAATCTACTGAGGATTAGGATGGCGACTATTTGCTGCAGAGACCCTGGAACCCCATTCCAGAAGTTCTTTGCTCGTATCGTCCTTGTGGACGATAACTTCAATGAAGCACAAGCAGTCTTTCTTGTCATGCGTTGCGGTGTCAATTGCTGCGATAAGCTCTTCTTCACAATGTACCTAAGTGAGACAAGGGAATAAGGTTTTTGAATGGAAAGAAATTGGATACATAAGACGTAATAAAGCAAACTCCATTAACCTTAGCTGTCCAGCAGTTGCCTTCATTATTATGCATGGCCTCAACCAAGGCAGTGTAGTTCCAGTTCTTGATCACATTATACGGCCCGTCATGGATCTCTACTTCAATGGTGTAACCACCATTGTTTATGAGAAAGATAATAGTCTTTTGACCATATCGGATCATTGTTGACACGTCCTGCGCAGTCACCTGCAATTCACCAAGATGGGGTTGAAGAGATTGCAGCGATCTATTCCCCACAAATGACTATCGCAAATATGGAAAGAGCAACTACTAAAGCAATATCAGGGTCAGAGACTCTCGGTAATTTTAAGAATTAAATTGCAAAACAAGTGATTCAAGAAGTTAGCAGCGAGAGGGATCTACTTCGTTATTTCATAAATTAACAAAATACTCAACCCTGAAGTCAGTCATAAAATAGACAGAATACACTTATAGGATATCACAACTTTAAATGGATAATAGGCACACCTGAAAGCTCCCATCCCCGATGCAAGCAATCACTCGCTTCTCTGGTACAGCCTGGGCATAACCAAGAGTCGCACCAACTGACCAACCAATGGATCCATACTGCATCTGGAATTCAAACCTGCAAGGAAAATTTCCACTTAAACAATGCCGTATATCATGTGGTCAAAATCAATCACAAATAACACAAAACTGAAATGTGTCAATGCCTTCAGTAAGCTCACCCGCATCCCTGTGGCAATTTAAGTTTCAGACAGTTAAACCACGAGTCGCCCGTCTCTGGAATGACAGCTGTCTCACTCGACAACATGTTCTGAATATGTTGAAACAGAACGTTAACTCTCAAAGGCTCCTTTGGCTCACATTTCGGTGGATTTCCTTCAGGAACATAAATCCTGTGGTAGTTCTCATAAGCTGTTGTATTGGGCTTGAGCCTTTTTGCTAGGGCGCTCAAGAAATCTTTCATCAGAACACATCCAAATGCAGGCCCATTTCCAATGGTCACTCGATCAGGCTGCACGATGATCGCTTTCTCTTTCTTAAGAAGCAGAGAATAACCAACTGAACTGTAGTCGTTGAATATTGGCCCAGCAAACAGGTAGGCATCAGCAGATTCCACAATTTCAGCACAAAAAGCTGTGCTTACTGCACCCCAATAGATGCCTATAAAATGTGGATGGTGTTCTGGGACTAGTCCTTTACCCGATGGCATCACAGCAACGGCATATCCACATGCATCGGCCAATTCGACAAACGCTTTGCATGCCTTCGCGACTCGCAGCTTCGGTCCACCCACCATCACTGGCTTCACAGCCTTGTTCAAGAACTCTACGGCAGCCTCAACTGCAGCTTCCAGACCAACTTCATTACTTGTTCTACATGCAACGGACTTAATACTATTAAAAATTGAATCTCAAAACCAAGAAAAGCATATACGATGAAATGGCACATCAAAGTACACTCTGGATTCAAAGTTATGTCGATGGTATGTAAGGAAGTAACAACCTAGAGTATGAAACATAAGCTTACCTGGGGGTGAGTGAAAATGGAACGGGCTCACGTCGAAACGTGGGGTGCGGAATCGCCGCTAAATTACAGCTTACGCTAATATACACCGGCTTACTCTCCTTTAAAGCTGTCGATATCGCTGTGTCTATCAGTTCATGTGCATCGTCCAAATTGTTCACCACCGCCTAAATCAACCAACAATTAGGTGAACAATTCGTTTTTATTGCTAAACTATAAGATTAGACTATAATAAAATAATCAACATCCTAACACGATAAATTGATCAACTAGAGCTCGGGTACCGAAAATGGTGACAGAATTTGTGCCGGGACACGTTGAAAAAAATTGAGATATGAAGCTAAACAGCACACGAAAACCATACCTGATAGCAAGTAACAGTCTGGAAGCAACGGAGTTCCTGGGTAAAATCCGGTATCCCGATAGTGTGATGGAGGATCCGGTTAGTACCGTAGTCGTTAGAATTGGGACCGCCGACGATACAAATAACCGGAAGATTCTCACTGTACGCGCCGGCGATGGCGTTGAGAACACTCAGACCTCCTACCGTGAACGTCACAGCACAAGCACCAACTCCTCGAACCCTGGCGTATCCATCGGCTGCGTAGCCAGCGTTGAGCTCGTTGCAGCAGCCAACCAAATTGAGCTCCGGCTCGGCCAAAAGATGGTCGAGCAACGTCAGATTAAAATCTCCGGGCACAGAGAACACGTCCTTCACCCCGACCTGGACCAGCCGACGCGCAAGGTGGCGACCGAGAGTGGATTCGGAGGAGTTGAACGGCTGCATAGCGGACTTCTGGACGGCGCAAACGGCACCGTTAGGCTTGGGTAATGCCCCAACATCCTGGCACGTGGCGGAAGTACATGAATCCATCGAGCCAATCGAAGTTTCCATAGTCAGCTCTGATCGATCGGAAGACGAGTGTTTTGGAAGAGAGTAGAAGAAAATGGATATGAGATATGAAATGAATAGCTTCGAGTGAGTTATTTATGTGTTGAGTGGGGCTCATTAAACAAGGGGCGGTATTTACGGTATAATGGAGACGCTTGTTTTGGAAAAGTATCATTTAATTTATTTTTTTAAATAGTTAGCTTATCAAAGTTATATTATGTTACATCGGTCTATATAAATTTTAAATAATCGAGATTATGTATGACCAAATAGGTATTCAAGAAAGATAACTTATATAACAGGCCAAATTTCAGTGCATACCCCATGTATTCGATATAACTCTATTCCAAACGAAAACCGAACTCACGAAATTAAAGAAGATTGATCTCACGTCAACCAAAGTACTAGTCGGGGTGTATGGTTTAATTTCATATATATATATATATATATATATATATATAATAACACGTTCCCGTGATACAAATATATTTTCAAGTTACATCGTTTGCAGCACTACTAAAAAATCAATATATAAAAAAATAATCAATATAGAAATAAAATCGAGACGTTGGTTTCGTGATCACCCGAGACTAGAAGTTCCTGTGTCACCAGATTTTTCATTTAACTATTAATAATTCTAAGAGAAAAATACAAGGTTCTGGGGCTATCGAAAAAGCGTGTGGTTAGTGGGGAAGGTGGATCGTAAAACCTTGAGCTCAATTTCTTTAGTTCGCGGTTTACTAACCTTGATGACACTTGGCCTCACCACCAAAATCCACCGCAAACTTCACTCATCGAGTCACTGTCGTGTCCACCGCAACATATTAAAATCAGTGAGACTCGAGCAAATAATAATGAACCAAATGTTGATTGCATCATCAATTCACAAAGATTCTATTAAGGTCAGCGTTCATGCATAAACAAATAAATGCGTCTGTCAAATTGTTTTTTTTATAGGTCCTATGTTAGATTAGAGACCGCTTTGGCTCATATTCTATCATGGTTTTTGTTCCGTCATAAGATTTGGATTTTTTGAATCAATGTACGATATGATATGATTAATAATAAATAAATATTATAAAAAAATTTGAGTTAGATATAAAATAATATTTGATAAGAATAATATGTTTGACTTGATTAATTAAATCTTGGATAAAATTAGTATATTTTTTAACTCTATAAAAATTAATAGATATTATGAAAAGAAGAGAGACAATATAGTAATGTTATATCGATGATGTGATTGAATTGTGATGAATAATTAAATATTGATTGAAAGAAATTAGATAGATAATGATTTAATTGATGCGACTGTAAATGTAAGATATATATCACAATAGGGATATATGTGACAAACATGGTCTTGAAGTTTTATTGCGCTTACGACAAAAATAAGCTTCACATTGTCCTAAAACAACTTGATTTATAATAAAATGACGGTAGTGGATATAGAGCATGTTACTGCATTCTTGGTTTTATATTATAGTTGGATAAAACAAGCTTTAGTTTTTAAGAATTTATATGTAGCATATTTGTTCTCTGTAATTAAAAACAAATAGAATAGAACGGTTAAACAACAAGCGGCTTCGTATTCGGCCACTCTACATAATTCTAACCATGATGAATGTAGGATTCTTCTTTATACAATTTACAAAAACAGATACATATTGTCGTTGATAAAGTTAAAGAGTTGAACCATATTATCATATGAATATAATCCACAGATCCTTTTTTCCTTTTCCTACGAACATTACTCAAAATTTTGTATCCTAGATCTCAGAGTCCTAACGCGACCATTTAATATTTCACATTGAAATGGAAAAAAAAACAATAAAATTTTCAAATAGACTTTATATTGATACGATGAATACATAACAAACCGAGCATCTGCTACTACAAACTGCAGATGCAAAAGGTTGTATAATATTCAGCCACAGAGACTAGAAAAACACCCAAAAAAAATTAATGAATGAAATCTTCGACGAACATAGGAAGGCCACCAAGCCACAACTGCTTTCTCTGGTTAAGAAAAAATGGGTGGGTTCTCTGGTAAAAACACCACATCGATGGACAAAATAGTTTGAAGAAGTACACGATTTCCGGAAAAATTGCCCTTGTCACTAGTTTAATGAGTTTCTAAAATCAACAAGATAAGAAAAAGGTCTGAAAGTATTCTGCCAGTGCACGATGCCAATCAGGTTTAACCCCATTTCTATTATTTTAGAGAATTTTAAGGGGTTCAGCCATCAATCAGCCTAGAAGTCCTGCTTCTCCATGAACTACAGTCTACAGGTATTGAAAAAATTCCAGAAAAAAGAGGAAACACGATAAAGGAGAAGGTTGAGCCTACAAGGTTGCATTATGTATGTATCTCTTCTCATAAAAGCCAGTTACTTGATCAGCCACAGCCCACACAATTGCCTGACCGGGTGGGATTCTCATTAGCCTAGGCAATAATCCTTTCCACAATGCACGCAGCCCTTCCTCTGCATATATTGTTCCGATAGCATGAAATAAGCCTTTATACTTTAACTCGCCTCCAGATCGACTCTGAGCCATAAGCCTTGTTTTTACCACATCAAAGGGACCAGTACATACCGGACCAGCAGTCCCTGCAAGGAATCCCGATATCATAGACTGCCAAGGCAGGAGCATCTGCCCGTCACCTTCGTGCTTTCTCCACAAAATCCCATCAAAGGCATTCTTAGCTGTAAACATGGCAGCCTGGTTTGTTCCATTGCGCATGATAGTTGGGGTGGCTCCTGCCCACAGACCAAACAGCCCCTCTTCACGAATGATCATACGAGCACAATTAACAGGGCCCTTGTACTTTAGGAGCTCTGGGCTCAAGCCTCTCTGCTGCTGCAGTCTTATTTTAACCACCTGCATTGATAAAATTCATTAGCATTAATTCACCCCATAATTTCAATCCTTGAAAACATCTCAGCAATCTAATCCTCCATTGTCTCTCTCTGCTAAACCATATTAACTCTGAAGAACTTGAAACAATGCCATCAGCACGTTTTCCATGCAACAGAGACTATATTTTGTGACCTGTAAGCAATATGATGTTCATGTTCAAGGTAATGGAACCCATGTTCGTAGGATATGCAGCAGTTAATGATTATGCTTCAGCTGAACGAAATACATAAAGTCACACACACAAAACACATACTCCTCTCAACTTCTGATCGTGATAGAGAAGAAGAGAGGCAAACAAGTGATCTAATCTTTCATTGACACACTTGTAAACAAGAAACAATAGCGATCTGTGGAACTATTGTAACCAATAAATGTTGCAGTTTTACGCATAATCCAATTATCACTGCCCCAATATGACATTTTCAAGCAGGTAGAATCTCCAAGCTGCAAGTCTGTAATTGATGTAATTGTAACACCATTTGCAATGTAGAATTTCATTCTTAGCATTTATTTTGAAGAAAATGACCTGTATTTCTGCACTTCAATTACTATCAGCAACCACAACTAGTGGTCCTCATCTCCATGCGAGAAACAAGAGAAAAATTATCATACAAGCTAAAACATTCAACAAACAAACCTCAAAGGGAGTGACAATAACAAGAGCTTCAAGCACACCAGCACCGAAGCCAGCTACCATCCGACCATAATGGCTCAAATTCCCCGTCTCAGAGTCCTTCACCGCAGACTGCAGAACCGCATTGGACCCCATCCGCAGCGCGTACTTCAGCGTCAGATGCGTGGCAAACGGCGTCAATCCCTTCCAGAGGGCCCGCAAGCCTTCGTTACGCGCGATGGTGGTACCGCAGTGGACAATGCCTTTGTAAGAACTGGAGCGATCTAATTGGAGCCGGGTTTTGATGACGTCGATCGGTTGCAAGCAGGATGCCTCCACTACTCCCCCCAGGGAACCCGACACGGCTTTCATGTACGGCGGGATTGTTTTGGTGCTTTTCTGATCATTCCGATCAGCCATTGAGATTGGGGAGCAGCGAGGGCTCTGGGTTTTGGGTGAAACCGGATCCCTGTTCTTAATTTCTCCGGAACATGCAAAGAAATGGGAATTTTCTGAGGGGTTCGACAGGGGCCTAGCTGTACACTATCGAATCATTTCGAACACCCGGGAGGAGAAAAAATGTGCGATTGTAAAAAAACAAGGTGCTTTGCTGTGCTGTCGCGCTCGTACTTCTCTGTCACGGGCCTTTTCCAAGCATTACTTTATTGGGCTTTAGATTCGAGCCTACACATTTCGATATAGATCCGCTTGTTGTCCACTTTATATGTTACCTTCTATTATAATTTCCTCTTTTTTTTTTTACAATATTGCATGAGCCCCATTTGTGCTTTAATGTTGTCTTAAAATATAAAAATATACCCTCACACTGCCTACAAATGAAGTCGCCTTCCAACAAAGTGAGGCTTGAAGACATCCTTAGTATCCATTGAATTCCATGGCGGCACTCAACCCCTCATCTTCTTCAAAACTTCAATTGTTCTCCAATGTTTCTTCCCGATATTCCCCCTCCATATCCTTCTATCCACTTCCCAAACCAGCCGTATCGTTCTCATCGATAGCCCTCGTGCGCAAAACGTTGTTTTCTCGAAATCGCAATCCCAGGGCAATCGTTTCGGCTATTAAGAAGCTCGCGGAGACTGAACTGGTGCCGATACCGTCGGAAGATTCGATTACCGGGATAATCCCATCAGATTCCGGCGTGTATGCTGTTTATGGCGCCAGCGATGATATTCAATTCGTCGGCATAACAAGGAATCTCGCCGCCAGTATCCTCGGACACAAGAAATCCGTCCCTGAGCTGTGCAGCTCCGTCAAGGTATCTTTCATACTTAGATCCAATTATAATTGTTAACTATTATTTCGTAAATCAGTGGTTGCTACGAATTTTCCCCCCTATATATCCTGAGCTAGCTCAGTTGTTTAACTTGAGGCGGTCGGAGTATGCTACTGCATAATATTTGTACCTAGGTTTCAGCTGAGTTCTATATTGGCTGAATTTTGGATCATTTGTTGCAAATTTGTATCGAAGAACGTAACGGTTGCAAAAGCATATTTAATCTATAGCAACTTGGAAAATTTCTAAGTGATGCACTTGTTTGACCACTGTCAGAGAATGCGTTGGGTTCCCTTAATCAACCTACACCGCTATCTGCAGAGTCGTTTAGCATGAAGTTACTTTTGGGCTGCCAAATACAAAAACACTTATCAGGAGTAGCTATATCAACCTTATTGAAATCTTTGAATCGTTTTTCTCTTAAAAGAATATGCGCTGCTAATAAAGTAAAATCCATTTCAAGATGTGAAGAAAGTAAAATCAAGCTGATGGAACACAATGAGAACGATGATTCAAAAATTCAGATGAAAATCGTGAAGCTTATATATGGATGGCATAAGAGCACTCGAAGTATCTGCATTAACTGTGGTTTTTTAAATTCTTTTCCCATTTTTAGGTCGGGGTGGTAGAGGAGCCTGATAAAAGTTCCTTGACCGAAGCTTGGAAATCATGGATGGAAGAACACATAGCAGCCACAGGTAAGGTACCAGTAGGCAATGAACCAGGAAACTCAACATGGGTTAAGAAGTCTCCCAGAAAGAAATCTGATCTGAGGTTGACGCCAGGGCGCCATGTCCAATTAACAGTACCCCTGGAGGATCTCATTGACAGATTAGTGAAAGAAAACAAAGTAGTGGCATTCATCAAGGGATCAAGAAGTTCCCCTCAATGTGGATTCTCACAACGTGTGGTAACGATTC
Source organism: Dorcoceras hygrometricum (assembly GCA_001598015.1). Classification (NCBI taxonomy): domain Eukaryota; kingdom Viridiplantae; phylum Streptophyta; class Magnoliopsida; order Lamiales; family Gesneriaceae; genus Dorcoceras; species Dorcoceras hygrometricum. Next base: position 622,486 of record KV000914.1, on the reverse strand, counting down.
TTGAAAGTCAAGGTATGGATTATGAAAGCGTCAATGTGCTGGATGAGGAGTATAACTACGGGTTGAGGGAGACCTTGAAGAAGTACAGTAATTGGCCCACATTCCCTCAGATATTTGTTGATGGTGAATTGATCGGTGGCTGTGATATATTGACCTCCATGTATGAAAAGGGCGAGCTTTCTGGTCTGTTCAAGTAGTAGTTTGGCCATTAGTTTATCAATTAAATGGTGGTTTGGTGAACCAACTATGTGAACAACCTCTTGTAAAACCCAATTTAAGTAACATGATAATTCCATCTCTGATGCTACAAGGAGTAATGGGTATCTGTTGGTTCGATATGGTATACGGACACATGATAAGTTTGGTGGTGACTCTTGGCTTTTCGTTGGGCCAGAGCAAGATTTTAAATCAAATGAGTTAACATTAAATGATAAAAAAAACTAATATATTATGAATGTTTGTTTTTATATATGATATAATAGATTTTAAATATGTTTATCCTGAACTTAAATCTTGTTTACCAAAGTTACGGTGTTGATTTGGGCATCAATTTTTTTATTTATTTACTGGGGCTCAAAGCGACCCTAAATTCTCGATTTCAGTTTTGGTTTTGACGCTGAAAATTGATTGCAACGCTGAGGCTTGAGATAATTTTGGTTTCGATTCAAGGTTTGAATAAAATATAGTGAAGACCAACGTTCGTGGACATACTGATCCGTCACTTTGAGAACACATTTCATTTTGAGTAATATACAATGGCACACAATGTGTTCTTACAAAATTAGCATAAATAAAATGTAATACGAATTTTTTTTAACTTTCAAACATTTGGGATAATTTATACTTTTAAATCATTGTAATCCATAAATTAATATGCACGCCTGGCACTTCTCATCGTATACTTTCATATATAATTATTTTAGCGATCGTCCCTACTTAATTTATATTCTTTATACCCACGCTTCGGACCTAGGGAGTATTTATTGAGCTCCGAAAGCTCGAGTCTGTCCGCGGCGGCGGAGGTGTCGGCGGTTTGCGGCAAGTCCGCGAGGCAAAGGTTTTGTTTGATTTATCAAAGTATTTGCTGCTATGAAATCATCGTCTTCCTCAATTTCTAGTTATTATTTGATTCGATTGGGTTCCGTTTAGCGGTTCTTTAGCAAAGGTTTTCTTTCTTCCGTGCGTGTAGTTCTTTTGCTGGTCTCGGTAATTTAGACGCTGTGGACTGTTGGTGATCATTTTAGATATAGATTCTATTTGGACATTTCTATGAAAGTTTATGATACTTATGCCATAGTTTTGGCGGAATCTTTCGGCTTATTTATTGTATTTTCTACAAGTGGAATCGATATTCAAGTTTTGGACGAAGCATTTGACATCTCGTTTGGAGTTTTCGTTGGAATGACAGTTATTGTGTTTTTTGGATTCGGAAACTATTGAACTTAGAAAATGGAAATTCATCGAGCTTGACAAAAGCCAATAAGTGGTCGCTCCGAAGTTACAAATTTTTTCTAATAGAGTATAGTCTTCTTTTTTTCTGTGTATACATGTAATTGAAATGTACTCCTCCCTCCCTTTCATTTGAAAATCTTTCAGATCTTTAATTGACCAGCAATCTTACTAGTTCCTGGCACTAAGGATGGCAGTTTTCCCCGTGGGTTCGGGCCCCCGCGGGGAAAAACAGAACGGGGACGGTTATGGGGGGACTTTTCGGGTTCGGTTTCGGTTTCGGGGATTTTGCAAATCCCCGAGAGGAATTCGGGGCGGTTATGGGGACACTATCTCCATCCCCGATAATAATAATAATAATAATAATAATAATAATAATAATAATAATAATAATAATAATAAGTAAAATGCATACAGTCGACAAACTTGCAGATTGTAATCCCTAAATCAAAGCAAACTAAATCCCTCGGTCTCATCCGCCTACCTCCATCTGTTGTCCTCCATCAGCCTCTGATTTGGTACTTTTCTTGGGTCTTGTTCATAGATTGGTAAGTGGTAACGCTTGCTCTTGAGTTACTTATGAAAGATTGAGTTTTTATTCCTTTTATAAACAAAGAGGAGAAATATACAGATTTTATGTGTCTTCTGCTTAGGCATTTCTGTGTTATTGATTTTGTGGATTTGACGGGTCTGAATCTATGTCTCCCACCTGTCTTTGGAGGGTTCTAGGAGATATCCCTAGTCATGCACTCATTCTCACGTAATCTGGATTTCGGGGCGTTGCACATTGTCTCTGGTTGAATTTTCTTATAACAACAGCTACCAAGTGACTATCGGGATGGCTCCATTTGAAGCTTTGTATGGTCGAAAGTGTAGATCTCCAATCTGTTGGGAAGAGATTGGTGGGAAACAGTTGTCTACTCCTGAATTTGTGCAGCATATGAAAGATCAGATTGAGTTGATTCGGATTAGAATGAAAGCTGCACAAGATCGACATGTGAGTTATGCTAACAAAAGACGCAGACCTTTGCAGTTTGAGGTTGGCGATCGAGTGTTTCTCAAAGTTTCTCCTTTCAAGAGCGTGATGCGATTCAGATTTAAGGGTAAATTGGCTCCTAAATTCGTTGGCCCCTTCGAGATTGTTGAGAGGATTGGGTCTTTGGCTTACAGATTACGATTGCCTGCTGAGTTAGCAGCGATACATGATGTGTTTCATGTGTCAATGTTGAGGAAATATGAGCCAGATCTGTCCCATGTGCTAAGAACTGATGCAGTGGAGCGGGATTCTACCCTTAGTTATGTTGATATCCAGTGCAGATTCTGGATAGGAAGGAGAAACAGATGAGGAACAAGAGTATACAGTTGGTGATGGTCCAACGGAGCAAGCATGGAAGAGAGGAAGCTACCTGGGAAGTTGAAGAAAAGATGAGACAGGAGTGGCCTCATCTGTTTGAGCATTGACAATAGACTTCAAGGTAAATATTCTGATTTGTTGATTCGTGCTTTTAATTGATTTGTGCCCATGAATTGTGGTTTGTTAAGCATTGAGTTATGTTGGGCAGATTGTTGGTGTTGTTTTGGTGATTTATGGTGTTTTCTTGGTTCTTATCTGAGATTTGAGACGAAATCCATTTTTAGTTGGGGAGAATGTGAGGACTAGAAATTGTTAATTGATGTTTAATCGATTAGTCAGATTTGGATGAGGATTAGCTAATTGAGAAGTTAACCATCGGATTTTCAGATTTGGCGTAGGACATATCAGATGTGGACTGATGGTCGCTATCAGGGGGCTTGGAGAAGGTAAGTTATTAGGATTTGCGCGTAAGTTCCAGCGCGAATCAGATTTGAGATAGCCCTCGAGTGTTGAGCAATTTGCCTTGAATCGTAAGTAAAACAATATCGTTTTGAGTATAAGCGATACGGTGTCGTTTGGTGACAGTCAGATTTGAGTAGCGAAATCTGTTCGGGGAGAGTGAGCAGATGCGCGCGTCTTTTTGGTGAAAGTCAAGTGTTGGTCAACGTTACTGTGTGGACCGGTCCGTTCGTGAGTTGGTTTAGACCGGTTTGATTTAATGATTTCAGATTTGACCAGATCTGGATGTTCGCGAGTGGGTCTTTTACGCGAGATCTATTGTTTTGAGCGGGACCCCTATGCCACGTCGTTTTGATTAGTAGCGCGACGTCGTTTGATGTTGGTGCGCTAGTATAGCGTAGCGAAGTCTGATCTATGATAGCGGAGCCAGATCTGGATAGTGCTGAGATCTGAATATGTCGATGATTGACTTTCACTATAGCTTTGACTTGAGGAATTAAATATAAGTGTCGATCAACACTTAGAGAATTACGAACCGATATTTTTTTATCTTCTTCCCCGAGAACCCTCGATTAGTACTGTTCATTCGAACCCTATTTCTCTTATTTGCCGTCGATTTACGCCGCAGTTTGGAGCAAGACTGGTGGCGCCGAGCTCGCCTTCCATAGGGCTTTTGATTGATACCAGTTTGGAGCTTTAGATCGACAAGTTGAGGGAGCGCGAAGTAGTTGCAGGTTCGAGTATCTTCGCGATTGTGACCAATCGTTCTTCCGTTCTTTAGAGCTTCCGAATTTGGGCTTGTAAGCATCTTTCTGTTGATTCTTTGAGGAGCTCGCGAGTAGCAGATTTGGGCAGGCTGTTGGAGCTGTGTTTTGCGTGATCTGTCGAGGTAGAAACTGAGATTTGAGGTACGAATTGAGCTTATTTAAACAGCTTTGAGCATAAGCATGTGAATATTCCAGCATGAACTGAATGCTGTGATCTGGGTGTTACGTGAACAGATTGACTTGGTGAATATGTGATTTATTTGTTCTGTTTACGTTGAATTATGTATGTGAGAATTGATATTCCTGGCATTCATGCATACATATTGAGCCTGATGATTGATTGATGACCCGAGTCGAGCTAGCATTGTGATCGGCCGGCTGAGTTGTCGCGCCTGAAAGGTCCAATGCTGTCATCGGGGTGGCGGCGGGCTGAGTCGTCGCGCCTGAAGACCACTGAGTTGTGATGGTCGACGAACCTGAAGATCACGTACCGATGATTTCCACCGACTGATTGGCTGTGCGTGGTGTTTGAGGCTCAATTGAGATTTTTCCAGCTGAGTTGTTGGCGCAGATGACCGATTTTCCTTGACAGCCTCATGCATATCATGATGTGAATATTGCATGTTTTATGATTTGCTGTATTATGAGTGCTCTTCTTCGTATTGAGGTTTTGACCTCGTTTTCTTTTCCCTGTTTTTTGGGCTGCTTGGGTCTTGGTTGGCCTTTGTAGGTTCTTCAGGTAACCAGGCTGGGCAGAGTTGAGCTTCAGCTGGTCGATCCTCATTTTGATTTGAGTCCCAGTTATATGTGTGATATATTGAGCCAGGGGATGTCCTGTGCCTTTGTTTATGTTTGGGGATCTGTTGTCAGACCACGTGTGCTAATACCTCAATTAGTCACAAATATGCGGAAGCATCATAAAAATATGGGCTAAAAATTTTCGATTATGAGCTTGATCCAATATCATTCAAAATACATTCATATTCAAATAAAGAGTTTCACTCAAAACTCAAACATCATACAATAAAAAAAGTAGTCACTCACTACAGATCCCCGAATAAATAAAGGCGCAAGACATCCCCTGGCTCAATATAATATATCAATACAACTGGGACTCAAATCAGAAAGGGGATCGACCAGCTGAAGCTTCACTCTGTCCAGCCTGGTTACCTGAAGAACCTGTAATGGCCAACGCCGACCAAAACAGCCCAAAACAAGGAAAATAAACGAGGTCAAACCTCATTACGAAGAGCACAATAAAAGCACCTACCATATCAGACAATGCAATATCTCAATCGTGCAATGCATGAACAGGGGCTACCAAGAATCATCGGTATACAAAGCACAACGACTCAGCTGTGTAGATCTCATCAATCATCATCATCTTGTGATCTTCAGGTGCGACGACTCAGCCGACCATCACAAGGTAGTGTGGTATTCAGGCACAACGACTCAGCCGGTCACCACATCAAAAACAACGTTGGACCTTTCAGGCGCGACGACTCAGCCGACCGATCACAATGTGCAAAGGAATTAAGCTCTCAAAGGAATCAGGCTCAATATGCATGCGTGAATGCACAACAGACATCATACATACATCTCACGCACAAACAGATATGAGCACAAAATCATCATACAATCAACACAAAGCACAGCGGCTAATACCCGAAAGAAATATCCCAAAGCTAATAACAAAGCTGCTAATTATAGCTCAATTCGTACCTCAATTCAGCTTCTACATCAACAGATCTTACAAAAACAAAGGCGCAACATCCAGCACAAGTCTACTGTCCTAGTAGCTTCACGATGAACTCAACATAAGCCACTACCTGCTCAAATCCAAAGCTGCTAGAAAACAGACAAACTACGGGTTAACAATCGCAAAGATCCACGAACACTGCAACCACTCGCGCTCCTCAATTTCGGCGACTCCAGTCTTCAAACTGGTATCAATCGAACGCTCTGGAGAAGACGAGCTCAACGCTACAAATCTTGCTCCAAACGATGGCAATCGACGGAAATAGGGTTCGGATGAACAGTATCAATTGAGGGTTATCGAGGATGAAGATAAGAAATATCAGGTTCAAAATACTCTAAGTGCTGATCAACACTTAATTTAAATCCCCAGATCCAAGATACAGTGAAAATCAATCACCGGCAAAATCAGATCCCATCGCTAAAACATAAGCCCCTCAAATCTGACCTCAGCTGTCACTCACATCTGACTATGCTATCTCAGATCTGACTCTCCAAACAAAACATGCGCTTCTACTCAAAACGGTGTCGCGCTACTTAACAAAACAACGTAGCATAGGGGTCCCGCACTCGCAACAGATCCCACTAACACTCATCCAGACTTGACCACAAAAACGCTCACATCTGTTCACGCCCGCTAAAAAGAATCAACTTACTAGTGTCAAATCTGAATACTCGATACGACATCGCATTACCTCTTGCAACGCCAAATCTGACTAGCACCTCAACGACAGAGTTTCGCTCCCTACTCGCGGCAATCCACGCAAACACGCGAGGGTCATATCTGAACATCCTGATTTCACTCAAATCTGAGTCTCGCTAATTCCCGCGCAAGAATCCTAAAAGCTTATCTTCTTCCAGCGATAGGCCTCAAATCTTGATTCTTACTGGAATCAGATCCCGATGAAAAATCTTGCCAAAACAGCTCCAAATCCCACGCAGATTTCACCTGATAATCAGAAACTCAAGTAGCTAATCCCAAACCAAATCTGATTAGCTAATAAATCATACTTAACGATTTCTAGTCCTCACATCTGTAGTTGATTGACTAATTCTTGTTTACCTATTGTGTTGTTGAGTTTTGAGTTTAAACTCCTTGTTTTGGTTATAAATTATTTTGAATGTTAATTTGGATCAGGTCCAAAATTGGAAAATTTTCAGCCCATATTTTGGATGCTTCCGTATTATTTGGATTAACTGAATAATTAATCTATGATTAGCGCACTGGGCATGACATTTTTGGTATCAGAGCTTAAACTGGGATAGGCTCGATTTCTTTTTCATCACACTCGAGTCTAGGCACAGATTTTGAGCTTTTGTTTTGATTGACTCTGTGATTTATCTGCCTTTGTGATTATTGTTTTGTTGCTTACGTCTAAGATTTTGGTAGATTCCGCCGAGGAGAGATAGGAGTAGAATCGCTAGGCAGACTGGTGAGGAGTCTAGAGCTCCGGATAGTGATGAGGATGTTGAACAACAGAGTATACCTTTGCATCGCCGTGCTAGGTAGACAGAGGTAGATGATGTGACCAGACAGATTGGCAAGATGGAGCTAGTGTTGGCTAGGTTCCAGAGGATGAATCCCCCAACGTTACTGGTGCCGAGGGTGGTTTGATGGCTGAAGGCTGGTTAGAGCATATGGAGGAATTGTTTGATGCGCTGGAGTACTCTTAGGAGAGAAGACTGAAGCTAGTGGTTTTGCAATTGAAGGAGAATGCTCAACGCTGGTGGAAGGGTACTTCCCGAGTCATGAGAGAGAGTGGTACTTTGATTTCTTGGGAGAGCTTCTGTGCAGCCTTTCGACAGGAGTATACCCCTGAGTCTTACAAAAACAACTGGGAGCGGGAGCTCGATAATCTGAAGCAAGGGAACTTGAGAGTAGCTGAGTATGCTAGACAGTTTTTGTCGCTTTTGTAGTATGGTCCCCATGTGGCTAACCAGGAGAGGACGATAAGGAACAAGTTCTTGAGAGATTTGAGGCCTGAATTGTTCCGCATGGTGTTGGCTGGTTCTCCTACGACGTATGCTTAGGCCGTGGACAGTGAAGTGGATATTGATGAGAGTATATTGGAAGCACAGACGCAGGTTCAGCCGACAGCTGGACGCACTTTTCAGCCTGTGCCGAAAGTGATGCCTTCGTTACAACGTCCTCAGACTTTGCAGCAGTCGAATCGCCAGAGGTTTAAGCCTCGTGGGAAGAAATTCAAGAGACGGTCGAATTCAAGTTTTTCTGGTTCCGTGAGATCTGGTAGTAGTGGCTCTGGAGGAGTAATGTGTGGTCAGTGCGGAGGTCGCCATATGACTACGCGGTGCCGTGGAGTTCATGGTCTTTGCCATAATTGTGGTCAGCCTGAACATTTTGCTAGGGTGTGCCTGAGGGGAGTACAGTCTTCGAATCAGTCATAAAACTATTATCGATGTTTAATCGGTTAATCAAATTTGGATGAGGATTAGATAATTGAGAAGTTAACCATCGGGTTTTCAGATTTTAAGGATTTGGGTTTGCTGTTGGTGATTTTTGGATTTTCAGATTTGGCGTAGGACAGATCAGATGTGGACTGTTGGTCGCTATCGGGTGGCTTGGAGAAGGTAACTTATTATGATTCTCTCGTAAGTGCCAGCGAGAATCAGATTTGAGATAGCCCTCGAGTGTTTGAGCAGTTTTCCTTGAATCAGAAGTAAAACGATGTCGTTTTGAGTATAAGAGATACGGTGTCGTTTGGTGACAGTCAGATTTGGGTAGCAAAATCTGTTCGGGGAGAGTGAGCAGATGCGCGCGTCTTTTTGGTGAAAGTCAAGTGGTCAACGTTATTGTGTGGACCGGTCCGGTTCGTGAGTTGGTGTAGATCGGTTCGGTTTAATGATTTCAGATTTGACCAGATCTGGATGTTCGCCAGTGGGTCTTTTATGCGAGATCTATTGTTTTGAGCGGGACCCCTATGCTACGTCGTTTTGATTAGTAGCGCTACATCGTTTGATGTTGGTGCGCTAGTACAGCGTAGCGAAGTGTGATCTGTGATAGCGGAGCCAGATCTGCATAGTGCTGAGATCTGAATATGTTGGTGATTGACTTTCACTGTAGCTTTGACTTGAGGAATTAAATATAAGTGTCGATCAACACTTAGAGAATTACGAACGATATTTTCTTATCTTCTTCCCCAAGAACCCTCGATTAGTACTATTCATTAGAACCCTATATCTCCTATTTGCCGTCTATTTACGCCGCAGTTTGGAGCAAGATTGGTGGCACCGAGCTCGCCTTCCATAGGGCTTTTGATTGATACCAATTTGGAGCTTTAGATCGACAAGTTGAGGGAGCGTGAAGTAGTTGCAGGTTCGAGTATCTTCACGATTGTGACCAATCGTTCTTCCGTTCTTTAGAGCTTTCGAATTTGGGCTTGTAAGCATCTTTCCGTTGAGCCTTTGAGGAGCTCGCGAGTAGCAGATTTGGGCAGGCTGTTGGAGCTGTGTTTTGCGTGATCTGTCGGAACAGACTTTTGACTTTGGTTAATATGTGATTTTATTTGTTCCGTTTACGTTGAATTATGCATGTGAGAATTGATATTCCTGGCATTCATGCATACATATTGAGCCTGATGATTGCTTGATGACCCGAGTCGAGCTAGCATTGTGATCGGTCGGCTGAGTTGTCGCGCCTGAAAGTTCCAATGCTGTCATCGGGGTGGTGGCCGGCTGAGTCGTCGCGCCTGAAGACCACTGAGCTGTGATGGTCGACGGACCTAAAGATCACGGACCGATGATTTCCACGTGCTGATTGGCTGTGCGTGGTGTTTGAGGCTCAATTGAGATTTTTCCAGCTGAGTTGTTGGCGTAGATGACCGATTTTCCTTGACAGCCCATGCATATCATGATGTGAATATTGCATGTTTTATGATTTGTTGTATTATGAGTGCTCTTCGTATTGAGGTTTTGACCTCGTTTTCTTTTTCCTATTTTTGGGCTGCTTGGGTCTTGGTTCGCCTTTGCAGGTTCTTCAAGTAACTAGGCTGGGCAGAGTGGAGCTTCAGCTGGTCGATACCCATTTTGATTTGAGTCCCAATTATATGTATGATATATTGAGGCAGGGGATGTCCCGTGCCTTTTGTTTATGTTTGGGGATCTGTAGTTGATTGACTACTTCTTGTTTACCTGTTGTGTTGTTGAGTTTTGAGTTAAACTCCTTATGTTGGTTATGAAAGTATTTTGAATGTTAATTTGGATCAGGTCCAAAATTTGAAAATTTTCATCCCATATTTTGGATGCTTCCGTATTATTGGATTAATTGAGTAATTAATCTATGATTAGCGCACCGGGCCTGACAGCTTTTGTGTATGACCAGCTCGACGCTAAACCAGCGCAGTGCAAGAGCCTGGTTCTAGCTGGTGGTTGAAACCAGCTCGACGAAAGAACAAACGACCTGGTTATTTATTTAATTGAGCTGTAATAGCTCAGTGTTGTTGAACACTTGTGCATCGAGATACAGATTGAGTAATGAATTTAAATCATGCGAAATAACTCAAACTGTACTATTAAATTCGAAAGCCTTTTAAACAGTTTTAAACACAGTTAAAAATATGCAGTGCGTATGAATGAATGCAGTAAAGCAGTAAAGAAATACGTTGATTTGTTTATGAAAGTTCGGAGCAAACTCTCCTACATCTCCCCTTCTTCTGCAATCGGAAAGGATTCCACTAGAAGACTTTGATTGCAGCGTCCCTACGCTACAACCCACTCCGATGACCCTCGGCCGCAAGAACTCCTAGCCACACCACTGCACACTAAGCCCATAATTTGTGTGTCTAACAACACATCTTTTACGCCTCAGTGAGAAAGTCTACACACACTTCTTTAACGTCTCAGTGTGGAAGACAACCCACACTTATTTAATGTCTCAGTGCAAAAGATAACTAGACTTGTTTAACGTCTCTGTCCAAAGACTACAGTGGAAGTCATTTGATTTGATTCACTCCGCTAATCTAATCAGATCTCTCAAAGTATATGTGAGTGAATCGTGTGTGAGATTTATAGTGTACGCTCAATCTCTTAAGTATTAAATCTCACACACTGGGAAGTGCTCTTGTGCGAGCTGGTTTTTCATTGTCTTCCCAGGTTCAGTGTTGTGCGTTCTTCTGATGTTTACATTTTGGTTCGCACAACACTGTTTTGACTTCGCTCTTTTCAGCACTGTCTTCATTCAGCTGCTTGTGCTCTGATTTATAGCCTGTCGTGAATTTGTCCGTTGGACACAAAGTATTAAACGTTGAAAGGTCCTCTGACACTGTTGTACTTTGCGCCCTTTGTCTTTAAATGCGTTGCAGGCTTTTCTTCACTTTAATCACGTGAGAACTGTTCTGAGAAGACCATACAAGCAAGTCGATTTGAATATTGAACAGTATTTTTCGTTTAGCGTTGTATTCAAATCGCCTTGTTCGTAGATTTTATAGCATCTGTTATGCTATCTGAACTGGTCAGACTTTAACCAGCTTGCCAGCTTGTCCGTCATTCTAGTCTGCACTGAGCTGGTCTTGTTCGAGCTGGTTTCTTCTTCAAGCCGTTCAAAGCTCTCTTCTTCTCCTCTCGTTTGCAACCGCTCTTGAACTGGTCTTCATCATCTTCAGAGCTTTGAGTTTCTCTATCTAGAAAATTTCATGATTTTGCTAGATAGAGTCCCTTCTTCTTGCATTAGCTCTTGATCAGCTTGTCCAGCTGGTTTGTCCTTAACCAGCTGGTTTCTAATCTGCTCCCTATATCTGAGCAAATTATTCATTTGAGCTGTTCTCCGAGCTGACCTTTCTTGGAACTGCTGCTTTGGAAAATCCTCTGATGAATCGACGGTAATAACCCGCAAGTCCTAAAAAGCTATGGACCTCAGTAATGCTCCTGAGCACAGGCCAGTACGGAACTACTTCCTCCTTAGCTGAGTCAACTTCTACTCCATCATTAGAAATTATGTGACCTATAATGTAACCTTAACCAGAATTCATACTTATTGAACTCAAAAAACAAAAAAATAATTAACAATCCTATAAAATATGCAACACCGTCCTAAGCTGATTCGAGTGCTTTCTACTGTTCTTAGATTAGATCAACCTGCAATCTATAAACACTATTACAAACTGATCCAAGGTTGGAACACTCTACTTCTAATCCATGGATGCTGAAAGTGCATTCGTCAGTCCAAATGGTATCATTAAAACTCGTACTGACCCTAACGCATTCTGAAGGAAGCCTTGTAAATATCCAATTCTTCAATCTTCAGCTGGTCGTATCTAGACCGGAGACCAATCTTAGAGAACAGTGTTGTTCCTTGAAGTTGATCAACATATCTTCGATTCTCGAAAGGGGATACTTCTTCTTCATCGTTAGCTTACACAAATCCTGGCCAGTCTACACACAACCTCAAGCTTCCATCCTTCTTCTTAACCAACAGCACGGGTGCTCCCCAAGGTGAGGTACTAGGACGTCTGAAGCCTTTGTCTAAAAGATGTTGAATTTGATCCTACAATTCTCTCATCTCTATAGGCGCAAGTCTATATGGATGTTTAGATACAGGGATGGCACCGGGTACAAGCTCGATCGCAAACTCAATCTCCCAATCCTAAGATGTCACTTGGAATTTTCTTTTTTTTTTTGTTGTTTTCACTACTACCACATTCATCGGCTTAGGTTTCCCATAATCAACTATGGACGAAATTCTAGCCAAAAATCCTAAACATCCTTTTCTCAAACAGCTTTGGGCTTTTAGATCTCAAATCCTACGAGGGACTCCCCTAATCTAGTTAGCTTCAAAAAGAAACTGATCCTCTCGGGGTGATTGAACTTCTACTGTTCTTAGTTTAGACTCAAATAACTACCCCATACTTAGTTAACCAATCCAATCCCCAAAATTAAATCAGACTTAGGCATTGGTGATATGATTAGGTCAATAAACGCTAATTATCCTTGGATCCTATGCTCCATGCTACGAAATATACTATGGGATACAAGTCCCTATCCTGATGGTACAGTCTCCCAGTAACCTATTGATAATCTAAGGTTGTATGGGTAATTCCTTAACAAAATATTCTGATATAACTAATGGGTGGCTTCAAAGTATAAGAAAGAAATGGAAGGCATACCAATAATAATAATCTTATCCGCAACTTCGGTGGTATCTGGATTTTCCTGATCTGTCGTCATCACGCATACTCCGATGGTTGCAAGCTGCTTCAATTGGGGTCATTCCTTAAAAAATGACCTGGAGCGTCGCACTTGTAGCACACACCCTATCGAGTTCGACACTGACCAGCATGCTTCTTACGACATTTTGGACAAGACGGTTTGTTGCTTATCTGGGAACTGATTTGAGTGGTTGAGGTTACAGCCCTTGGGGTTTCTGCTGATCGGTCTTTGGTCGCTTGGACGACCTCCGATCCCTGATCTGAAAAACCTGGAATTTCTGTTTGCGCCTAAACCTCTTATGAGGATCCTCATGGCTAGATCCCTAGACTGAAGATCGATCACTCCCCTGACTCGATTGATCTACCAACTACTCTAAATATGGGGCCATTCCTACTAAAACGCATGTATTACCATCTGAGCTGACGTCTTCGGTGGGCCTCTACCTCTACCTCTTCTTGGCATATCTGAAACTCAAGCCCAAATCCACCATATTAACATCAAGAAGGAAACTTTAAATTAAAATTTACTCTATAATATTGAAAATAACACTCACGGTGGAGAAAGTGGCTGATGATTTGATAAAATCATCAGAGCACGTAAATTTTAATTCTCATTTACTCAGACTAAAAGATAAATGACCTTCGAATTCACAGACTATCTTCCATTTCTCCCTAATTTTGGCACAACCAAAATTAAAGATCTTGGCATCCACACAGGTGTCCTAGCACACCATGCTACACACTAGCAACAAGCTGTGTGAGCTGTATCACTAAGAATATGTTTAAGGTATTTGTTCAAAGACTATATTTGAATTGATTTTTGGGGTGATGCACTAAACTAATCTATTCAGTTCTCGGCTCTCATATATGTGAGTGAATCTGTGTATGAGAAATAATACAGTGTAAGCTCACTCTCACAAATGTTTTCTCACACACTGGGAAGTACTTCTTCAAAGCTGATGAGCTCAGCAGTCTACTTATAGAATTAAGATACTTTGATCTGATAGTCGACTGCTTCGCCTCTGTTATCTTCCTATGGTGACGACCGTCTCTTTTCTTTTATCTTCTCTCTCGTCTCACGCCTTCTTTCATGAGTTCAGCTCTCGATATATATATAGCTCTGTGCTGATATTACCGTTGGACACAGGTTCCTATCCATTGAAAATCTTCGGCATAATATCAATAGCAGCACCTGCACCATTAAAATCTAGTGAGCCTAAAGGTCCAACATGATCTATCTGATAATAACGAAGTACATATAATAAAACCGCACGCAAGCACATAAATATCGTAAAGTAACTTAAAACGTACATGCATGAATGATCGTAAATAATGGCATCAAAAGCTAGTCGTAACAGTGCATAGTCGTATAACATAACATAATGAGGCATGAACATATCATAAAAGTCGTGCGAGTCGTATCCATGATGTGTGGGTCATTTTACATTAACGATTGATCAATCATAAAAACCAATGTACGCGGCAACGCGGTTCACCCGACCTTTCTCAGGATTCCCAACACCTCTATGCTGCCACTTCATCATGTCGTGAACACATGGATCCATAAGCTCATTATAAAATTAACAGAGGTTCAGCTGGCCCGGTATCCCGATTCCGCTCATCATTACTTGTCACAAACCACTTCAATCCCTCAAAAAATATTTTCTTTTCTTCCATGCCTTTAACATTTCTTAAAACTTTCGTGATGCGTGTAAGTCTTAAAATATGCAGCTTAAAAGGTTTAGCCCGTCAATATTATTTATTTTTTTGTTTCTTTACTTTAAACATTAACATACATATATGCATAAAATACTACATATATAATTAAATATATTTTTACGGGCTTCTATATTTTCATTCATCTCCCGGTCAAGGACTGGTTCAGGTGACTGGTTCACTAATTCTATGCCCAAAAGCATAGACTTGATCTTAGACTGCAACCCAACCAAAAACTCAAACTTGACCCATTAAACTCCAAATTAAATTTCAAAAGTGATAAAAGTACTCGGTCCTACAACTTAGAGCTCGACATTGAAATTTGACAAAATAACTGTCCCATTGACTAAATTCAGACTTTAAATTTAATACAATTATTGGGCCTATAAATTTAAAGAAGTTTAGGCTTTAAAATTTTGACTTAAAATATTCGGCCTGTTACACTTAAAATCGGACCTTAACTTTAAAATAAAAAAAATACCCGGTCCAGAAATAAAATAACTCGAACCCGACTTAAAATAATTTGATTGGACCCTCAAATGACCCGACCCGGTTCAGCTGTACCAACCCAATCGGTCCAGCCAAACTGACCGACACACCACTCAAAACCCTAGCCGCCGTCGCCCAACCCCACTCGACGTCCAGCCCCTCGCCCGAAATGTTCCGGCCGCCCTTGGCCGGAGCCTCGTCGAAAAGTCCACCCCGAGGTCCGACCGGCACCCTTGGCCGAGTCACGGTTCGAGCATGTCCTGCATGTCTCGATCGAGACACACGCAAAGCAGCGGATGGGCGACGCTCGTGTGGTGCGACCGTTGCGTATCGGCGTTGGCTCGACGAGGCGGTTGAGCCACCTCATTCCTTGCCTCGTACTATCACCGGCCCTCCATGAACATAACCCCAGTCCTATGAATCGCCCATGACCGAAGCACATCTAAGAATTTAACATATTCGTGATAGAAATCGTCATCAATGCATGGATCGCAAACAACAACAATAAATCAGGTTATTACACAACATCATTTGAAAACAGTGTAATATGATTTAAATGGTGAGAAAAAGGAAGAATCGAGCATGCATTTTTGAAGAATTACGAAGAATACGCGTTATCGGAGTGGAGGACAAGAGGTTCTGGAGGACAAGAGGTTGGGACGATCAAACCTTGAAATCACACCAAAATCAATGGATCTCGAGCACAAGGGAGGTCGCGGCGTGAGGTTGGGGGAGAAAGGAGGGTTTTCGAATTCTAGGGTGAAGAAAGAATGAGTGTAGTTCCAAAAGACCACTCCAAGGATTTTAATTAGCGAAATTAAAAGAGTTTTACTCTCACTAACCCCACCAATTAAAAATGTTGATTAAAACTCCAAAATTAATTTTTGAACTCCTAATTT
This sequence comes from Dorcoceras hygrometricum, assembly GCA_001598015.1. Lineage (NCBI taxonomy): Eukaryota > Viridiplantae > Streptophyta > Magnoliopsida > Lamiales > Gesneriaceae > Dorcoceras > Dorcoceras hygrometricum. Next base: position 606,438 of record KV000914.1, on the reverse strand, counting down.
CGTACTATAAAATTCGATAAATTTTTAAAATGTAGCAAAGTCCATTAAAATAGCCCGTATGGGCGAAAAATGGGTCCCCTCGACAATTATACATAAAAATCTTATTTTTCGTAAATAATGTTTAAAATAATAAATTTTAGCTCTTAAAAATCTGAGGGCTTAAAAATTTAAATAAACTTATACCTGGGTCATCCCGAGTCTCGTCCGCGTGTTCGGAACTCGATCAGACTAATAAAATATCATGAACATTTTAAACCATCAAATTATCACTTAATCACATAGAATGAGATATAATTTTCTAAAAACTAAATTTTCTCATTATCACGTAAGTAGGCTTTTTGACTTTGAACATGTGTGCACTGTCTCAATCAGACAAATTAGTTTGTCTTCCAGTATTCTGAATAAATCTTCTACAAACTAATTCATCTGAGCTGATCTCTTTCTGGTCTGGTCGAAGCTTCGATCTGATCTGTTATGATCTTTTCTAAGCTGCTCTGAGCTGATATGCTCTAATTTGTTCTAATCTGAGTCTTTCTGCTTTGGATCTGTTTCTGCCTTCTCTAAGTTGTTCACTCCGAACTGATTCATCTGATCTAATTCGTTCTAATCTGAACTATAAGCTGGACTCTGAGCTGCTTTTTTAACAGTTCTAAGCTGCTCTAATATGCTCTAAGATGATTGACTCTCTCCTGATTCTATCTGTGCTGCTCTGTTTTGTTACTCTCTAAGCTGACTCTGTTCATTTCTCTGTGCTAAATGCTCTTGAACTCATCCGATCTGTTCTAATTATGTTCTATATACCCTAAGCTGATTTTGTCTGAGCTGATCTCCCGATCTGATCTGTTCTAATCTCTGAGATGCTATTGTAAGCTCTAAGCTGATCTTATTCTCTCTTCGCTTCTAATTTGATCTGAGCTGATTTTGTTCTGTTCTGATCTGAACTGCTTCTATGATCTGATCTCATCTGATTTAATCTGCTTACTCTGAGCTGATTTTGTCTGAGTTGATCTCCATATCTAATCCGTTCTAAGCTCTGAACTGTTCTAACTCGAAGCTCCATCTGAATTGTTCTAAACTAAACTGATCTGCACTTCGTAACTGAGCTCAGCTCTTTTTATATTGTATAGTTCTTCAGCTTTCAGCACGGCCCTGATCTAAATTTCTAAGCTACTCTTGCTCCGAGCTGCCTCTTTTATATTGTATAGTTCTTCAGCTTTCAGCACGGCCCTGATCTAAATTTCTAAGCTACTCTTGCTCCGAGCTGGGTCAGCTTGGATGTCGTCTGTTGGATCAGTTTGGGCGTCTCCTACTAGATAAGCTTGGACATCTTCTCAAGTGCACTCAGTTCGGCACTTCTCAGCTTGCGTCTAATCTGCTCTGTAACAACTTAGCCTGCATTCTCAAGTAAATCGTAAGAAACACAAGAACAAGTTTTGTGTTCATCAAAATCAATTTTTGATCTGCGCAGCAGATTCAATAGAGCACAAAAATATGTTCCCAATCTTTCTTAATTCAATTTAAATAATAACAATAAACTATCATGTCAACTAGAGTTGAATTGATTTTCGGGTCCAGTTTTTATTTTGACACCGCTGCCCGATCTCCAGTTCATCATGGATATTTCTTGTACTCGACATTGCTTCCCAATGAGTATTTACATCAACTAGCAACCCAATGAGAATTGAAATTTCGTTAACTATGATATACCAACTGTTGAATTGTAAAAAACTAATTGTGACAATTATGCACTCAAATATTTAAAAATACCAAACAAAATCAAACACCACGTGTGGTCACCCTTTCACATCAACGAGTCAAATCGAACAGTATCAGGCTCGAGCTAGACTCATTAAGCATATAAAAAAGCTCGAGCTGATATGATGAGGCTCGAGCTCGGTTCATTTTTATATTTCGAAGCTCGTGAATAGCTCGATTTCGGTTTGTTTATAGCTTGTTTATCATGTCTAACCATCTTAGCTCTAGCTCGACTCAATCAAGCTCTTTTTTTGGCTTGTTTTCATGATCGTTGTTAAGCTCATTTCGTGTTTACAATTTAGCTTGAGTTTGAGCTTGATTCGAACTCCTTAAACGATAAAATCGAGCTTGAGCATACAACAGAATGATTTTTATGAACTAATTCTAAACTAAGACATAAAAGAGTAAACTCATTCATAATTATCCAAAACGACCAACCTGGCAACTAAAAGTGTACATCATTGAACATTTCAAAATACTACATTCAACTTTCAAATATGAAATACCAAATAAAAATAAAACCAGTATAGTATCTATTACCAAATATTTCATAACAAAACTATAATAAATCATACATAACAACAGACACACACACATACATTTATATAGACATATGTATTTGTTCTCCAATGATATTGTATACATTAATTTCAAAATATTATGTATGTATATGTTATCATACAAAAAACATGTATAGCGTGTATAAGGAATATATTATCATATAACTCTGTTTCTTGTCCTTAATTATATTCTTATTCATTACAATAATCACATAAAAAACTTCATTTGTCCTTAATTATATTCTTCTTCATTCCAATAATCACATAAAAAATTTCATTTGTTAAACAAGAGTAAGTTCATAATTTTAAATTTTAATCATCTTAGGTTTGATGTATAAGTCACTTCTAATGAAAAGAGACTAAATGTCAAAATTAGATATACAAGATAAAACTAAAATCGAACAAGTTAGAGAACTAAAATTACAAAGCAACGAAGATATACATCTAATCTAAAGTTGCAATTTTCATATAAACTCATCATACTCTATTTTATATATCATATTCTAAAATATCTTAAATCTAGTAAAATTATCGATTTCAAGTAATATAGTTAAAATATGGCGCCCTAATCCATCTCCAAAGTACAAAGGAATGCATACTACTTTTTCAAACTTTAGGATTTCGAAGAAAACATACGATTCAAGAATGGTTGTGCAATTTTAAAGGACAAGTCAGGTCACGCATGGACAACAGATCAGGGATAGCGATGGTAAGAAACTGATTATAATTAGGTAAACTTATCTCATTTAGGATGGGAAACAATAATCGTAATAGGGTCGTCTTGGATATTCAACTCAAAATAGCTTGCGGCCAATAGCTCAAGGCCAAAACAGATCGGAGAGCAAAACAGCTTGCAGGCAGTAACGGCTCAGAACAAAACAGATCAGAGTACAAAAAGAAATATAAAGTTATTGCTTGGTACAAATCATTCCAAACCAGCTTAGAAACAATTATAACTGAAATGGTCCACTACAATTTCATTCTCAAAAGAAGTACGATCTAAACAGCACAACGCTGGCCTGTCGATAAACACACTTCCCCGATTCCAGCTCGCGTCGTCCAGCTCTCAAGGAACATCCTCACCTGCAATCATGAAAGCTAGTGAGCCTAGGGGCTCAACAGGTAAAATTTGGTAATAGCAAAAGCTCCACACAGACTAAACATAGGATTTAACATAAAGTAAACATTAAATATAAACTTTCTTAAAATCTGCGGTTTAAAAAATAACCCGCGAAATTTTCTGTGTGAGATGTGGCTCGGAAGCTCTCCTTATGTCAAGTCGCTTAATCAAGCTCATCTGATATCAGGTCTATGGCGAACTATACGCCCTTATCATTCATGTTTGGAGGGGCACCATGGTCCATCGACCGACATCCTCATTCTCATAAGCTGACCGTCTGTTCATATAAACTTTGAAATTACTTCCTTTAATCTTTATGAAATATGGCATAAAAACTTCTGTCATTCCTCCTTCATAACCTTACCATATATCATTAAAATCTTTGTACTAACAGATTGCACGCAAGCGGTTCGTTTGTTAAAAACTCCAATTTTATTTGAAAAGACTGTTGGGTGCACGACTGTATACACTTGAATAAATTCTGAAATCAGCTCAGGATAGAAAACAATCACGGCTTAGACCAGCTCTTGATAGAAAACAGATCGCGGGCATAAAACAGCTCTGGGTGAGAAATCAGATCACAAGCGTAAAACAGCTCTGGGTGAGAAATCAGATCACAAGCGTAAAACAGCTCTGGGTGAGAAATCAGATCCCGACTGATTGGTCAACTCAGATTAGGGAAAGCCAACACAACTTAGAACAGTCAGGCGAAATTAAGAAGGCCAAACAAGGTCAACTCAGCTTAGGATAATCAGACCGGATCGCGAGCTTAAAACAGCTCAAAGGGGAAAACATATCGCGCGCTTGAAACAGCTCAGAAGATGGAAAATAGACCACGCACTTGGAACAGCTCGCAAACTTAAAGAAAAGAAACAGTCATCTCAACTTAAATAACGAAGTCAGATCGCAGGCTCAAATCAGCTCGAGGAAAAATCAGATTGCAAACAGATCGCGAACTTAAGATCAGCTCGAGGAAATAAGCATATCGCAAGTGTAAACTGGAAAATTACGAACTGAAATCATCAACCGAATCATACTAGGTTAGAATAACAACGAGGTACGGAAAACAGCGTAGAGAAGTTCGAATAGATTAGCTAAGCTTATCAGATCAGAACAACGTTCCAACTAGACCAGTTTTATCTATCAGCTCAGAACCTCATTCTTAGACATCCAACACGAGTACTAAAAATAGCTTGGAGAAGTTCGAATAGATTGGCTAAGCTTATCAGACCAGAACAACGCTCTAACTAGATCAGCTCTGCCTATCAGCTCAGAACATCATCCTTAACCACTCATCACGACTTATTCCCTGGAAACACTCAGAGAACTCTAATTTGAAGCTACATTCGTACAACCCAGAAATTTTAAAGAGACGACAACTCAAACTATCACAGAAACTCTTCTGTTAAACATGTGAGAACTCAAAACCTTCCTTGAAACTGCTGCAAGCGTACAGATCATAACATCATTTGAAACGCTACGCAGTACTCTGAACATAGCGCAACCAGAAAGTAAACAGAACGCAAAAAGCAAACAATAATATGCTTTCACAGAAACAGCAAGAAACAAAGTTTTTACTTGCCTTACGCTGAATGACATTTTGTAGGAACAACTCCGGCTTTGAATCTCCCACAAGCACGATCGAAAAACTTTCGAAAACTTTAAAGGAAATCCTTGGTTGGTTTGTTGATTAGAGGAGCACCCTACTGCCTTATATAAACTCCAATGCTGCAAACACTGTAGTAAGTTTTAAAGTTCTGCATAAGGCATGGACGCTTACCAACCGTAATCATTTTGTTGAATTTTTTTTTAAACCTGAACCGTGCTTGGGTTCATTCCTCACGAAACCATTCGCGAACCGCCAAGGCTTAGAATCGAAGAATTCAGCTCAAGCGAAATCTGAATGCTAAACGCAAAAATAGCAAGCTAACACTTCAAAACAAATTAAATAACTTGTAAATTTATGGATTTTCTGGGCGTTGCATAAAATGATTCCTAGATCATAGTAGATCTAGCTTTTATTCTATAAATTCTCTTGATATTATATACATATTTATTAATTTTTTAGATATATCAATGTGGCAATGTTGTTATACGATTTGGATCACATTTAATTAATTTATCGGTAGGTCCCTTATAAATTGATCTCAACATGTGGGCAGAACTTGAGCTTGAGAATGCAAGCCATATAAACAAATATGTTCGCAAGCCACCTAAATGAGACGAGGTTGAGCTCGAGCTCTCAAGCCACATAAACGATTCGAGCTCGAGCCTACGAGCCGAGCTCGAGCTCACGAGACAAATATAAATGAGCCCAACTCGAACTCGAGCTCACGAGACAAATATAAATGAGCCCAACTCGAACTCGAGCTCACGATCCTACTAACGATCATATTCACGAGCTCACGAGTCGAATATCCTTAAGCTCAAGCTCGACTAAATAACCTTTTCGAGCTCAATCTTAGGATAAGTTTAACGAACGAACTCGAACAAGTTTTTATCATGCCGAGTTTTGAATAGCTCTTGAACCATTTAGTTCATTTGCATCCCTAATCATCACATCTCGACAGATGAAGAAGAGAGCGGGGTGATGTTCCTTACCTAAAGTTGTGGAAAAAGCACATCCATAAATTGGATTGGATCATAGAGATTCTTGATGAATTGCTTCGATGCTAGTATAATATACACATGTGCATCCGTAAAACAAAACTCGCAATCGAATGAAACAATTACAAGAATTCTTATAAACATCGAATACCCAATCCAGAGATGACGTATAAACAGCTATGCAAATATGCAACAGCCAAAAACCAATAAATAACACTGGCTTTTTACAAAGTATATGTACCTTTGCGCAAGCTGGTGATACTTTAAATTACTTGAAGCAACTGATTTGAATGAAAGGAACTAACATAGTTGACTTAGGAGTGAATTTTGTTCGTAGCCCCTATGGTTGTCTATTCTTGAGTAGCATTCATGTTTATCTTTATCCTGCAGAAGAAAAGATCAACGGTTTCCAAAGATCATGACATGACAGCTTTGAACTCCAAAGTTTTTATGATTGGAGTCTCATACTTTTGGAGTTACTCAAATATGTAGTTAAAGAGATTCGATTTTCTGAAAATACAAGTTAACCTGTTGTGTATGTTGACATATTCATCGGTTTCATCCAGTATCTCCTCCTGGAGAAGGAAAATAAAAAAGTGGTGGAGCAGAAGTTAGCAAGCAGGTGTAAAGAAACTAACTATGCTTATTTCCTTCTCTGATGGAATAAATGTGCATCCATATTCCAAAACGATCAGGAATATGTAAAACCATCCATCCATAACGCCTGGTTAACATTTTTGACAAACACGGTTAAGAAGAGCCGTTGAATAGACGGGTTAGGATGACAAATTCCTAGCCTGCCCTGCCCCAATAAATATAACTGAAACCTGGCTAGACCCGATCTCACCCTGTTATACTAAAAGCTGGCAAGCTCCACCCTTACCCGCCTGCCATATAGGTGGCTAGGTTGACAGTTTCACGACCCATCCAAATGGCGGATCACACTACATCCACCCGTTAAGCCATTTTGATGGCTCTATATTCCAGTCAAGCTTAGCCTTAATAGCTGCTCATGGGGCATTTTATAACATTACCCAATTGTCGTACAAGGTAAATTGTTCTATTTCTTGACCAACACAATCGAATAGCAAAAACTACGCTCTACCTTATCATTCTAGAAAGATGAGAAAAAAGTACCTGAAGCAGTTCCTCGATGACATCCTCCATGGAAATTACACCAACAACTTCTTGATTGGGTGAAAACTCGGGAATTGGAGAATTTTCTAGATCTAAAATGCAAAAAGAACATCCCCTGTGCTTCTTCTTGAATGCCGGAGTTGACGGGGGGCTTTTCTTTCTTACATCATCATCAGCCTTCGTTGTGTCAACATAATGCGAGGTGGAATTAATGGCAATGCTCTCATTATCTGCATAATGGCACACCTTATCTTAGACAGTATGTGTGAACACATCATATAAGGAAGTTACACACTAAATGATAGACAAGGAGACAAACATATAGATACTGACTGTCGTTATATCCTTATGAAAGCACATGCATTTTTAAAGTTCACACACCTTTGGTTTTCTGCAGTGTCTCTTTTGCTTCGTATAAATCCTTGTAGACAACAGCAATGTGGCTGTGACCCTTCTGAAATTCATTCAGAATATCGTAGAGAGGTATTTTCTCCGAGACCCTGAAAGTTTTACAAGATGACAAACCAAATAATTAGCCTCCATCTGAACAAAAGTTAGCTCAAAATGTAACACTTAAATGACATTCCATTTCTAAGTTATCAAGACAAAAATAAAAAATTAGAAGGCGCTCACACATTCACGAATTCCACAGCCACTATGTCGGCTCATCACAATTTCGAGGAGGTTAAACTGTCGCAGAACATAAATCCGAACGCAACAAAAGAACGTGGAATTATTAACTTCTTGTGTGAATTGTAGTGGTTTAAAAAAAATTTAAGGGATTTATTATCTTCTCTGCAAATATTCACCGAAGAAATTGTGTGGAAGATGGGTATACACGCTGGAAGAAGATAAAAATACAAGAGCAGGACAATAATTGTTCGTAAACAATACTGCAATAATCCAGGTCTAAATTATATGACAGAACAAGAAGAAGAAAAGATAAGTTCCATTTGATAGCCAATTAGCGAGCGGATAATAAACTTTCCACTGTCAGACCATTTCAGTATATCTGATATCAAGATTCTTTTTTATCTTAAAAATTAGGAGCAAAGAGGGATGGATAATGAAGTTTATCCTCACCGAGGAATTTTCCTAATCAACATTTTTCTTAAAGGAACTGATTCATCGGGGTCAACCGCTAAAAGATTTTTAACCTGCACGTGGAGAAGATGATGCTATTAGGTTCTATTCAATAACCAAATGTTACTTGCCAAAATGAGCAAATAAGAAAAAAGGTTTCAAAACAAATTTTTATCAATTCATTTTAAATAAAAATGTGACATGAGATGACAGTATTTTTATTTTGCAAAGTACAAAAATGACCTTACCAGTATTAGTCCAATAATATTATTTGGATATCTGTGATAAACCGGAACTCGGCTATGGCCCATCGTCATTATAGCGTTCAGTGTTTCCCTGTGCAAGTATGGACTCCGAGAGAATAAGGGACACAGAAATGTAAGAAAATTCAGTAGGCATATAATTAGATTTAGCAGTAAATGATAAACCCACAAATTAAGAGTTCCATCCAAATCCAGGGAAAATGCCTTCTCTATAGGGGTCATAGCATCTTTCGCAGTTTTTTCGGTCATTTCAAGTGCTCCAGCAATTATTGTAGTCTCATCATGTGTTAAATCTCCGCCTTTCCCGGCCTATCAAATATTCTTATATCACATGAAGACTCAAAGTATGAGAGATGGTAAGATCAACCTCAAGGGTAAAAAATCTTTAACAAAAATGAGACAGATGACAGCGCAATAACTCTGACTTGTGGTTCTGAAAAAATAAAGGGCTGAAATGAGCAAAATAGAGGACCTCATTGCCGTGAAAATCAACAAAAGTTTTCAGCTCAGCTCGACGCAATAAAGCAGCATGTCCCTTGCCCAACATCCAATCCAGAAACTAGAAGCAACAACGCTCAACAATTAGAGAGACATAATATAGCATATATATACTTTATTTCTGAAGAATTGTCTTTCTGGTGTAGAAAAGGAAGGATATGCTTAGTCAGAACAAGGAAAATGGTGTTCAGAATTTAGAATAAACCAATAGCTACAGGAAATCATTTACCTTACTAATTGGATAAGAAAGAGGGAAGAAAAGCCAAAGAAGAAGGCGAACAAAAGGTGCCATCATCGCACCAACGGTCAATCCATAGCGAGTACATATTGCTTGAGGCAATATCTGGAATAAGCAATGACAAACACCAATTACCAGTCAAGAAAAATATATTACAAACAGTGTTTTAATCTATATACCGCATTGGTGTAGATTAACAACCTCGCCAAACATTAGGATGAGCGTGACGGATAAAAGAATTGCTGCCCACGGAGGCACAAGTCTATCCAAGAATATTGGAAGTGACTGCATACGAAAAACCAACCACATGGTTTTACACAATAGTCCATACTCAAGGTATGAAAGACAACTATGAAACGAATGTATTCAAGTAAATGATGTTGGACAGACCTCCATTGCTAAAGAGTTGCCAATCAAGAGTGTACAAAGCAAAAGATGCTGATTTTTCACCACCGGAAGAATTTTCGCTGTCGAAAAGCAATACCTTTAAGATGCTCATCCAAACAAAAGTAGAAAAAAAGTAAACTACTTACAACAAAAAACTCACGCACAGCCAAATCGTGGACCTTTAACAAAGTAAACTCACATAACTGACATCCTAAGTAGATCACAGACACCCTCAATCAAGCTAAACCAAAAAAAAACCATCCAATACTCAAATCCACAAAATCTAAATGAACAGGTAACATACACTTCTCAAACAAGAATCCCACAACACCAACCAAACAGCCAGCAATCAAAAACCTACAAACACGATCTTCCACCAAGAAAAAAATACCAAAATCCCAAATTATCAAACATAAACCCTCAGCTCCACAAACACCAAAAGAAAACACTGAATACATGCATTATAAGTAGGAAAAGAAAAGAATCCACAATACAAGCATTTATACGATCCTCTGTCCGCCCAGACGTGCTAAGAACTTCGAGGTCCACAAGGCCAAGAGACATCAATCCAAGAGTTAATCCAGCCATCAGCCCAGCAAACACCACCAGCCCTATAACTATAAGCAGGTAAACAAAGAACTCAGTTTGACAACATGGAATATCACCCGCCATCTTCGCTTTTTCTTGCCACGCGCAAGATTTTCTCAGTTCCTAACAACGGTTTCTTGAAAATCTTGCAGTCTATGCTGATGCTCTTGTCTGTATCCTCTCGCTCGCCGCTTTTACGTTGGGTATGTTTGAATTTGAGACAATTTGAACAGAGCCCATATGGAATCGAATCAAATACTTTTATTTTCTTCGATTTTGTTAGGTTGCAAAAAACAGTGGAGTGTTTTGCTCCCACGGATGGGAATGGTGCGCGCTGAGCTGGTTTTGCAGTTCAAGATTTTGAACCGTCAATCTTTGTCTTGTCCACTGCTGTTACTTCGTTGGAGCCGGAGGATGCAAATGGTCATTAAATACTAGTACATTACTAGAATTGTTCACATTATATTATTAAATTAGTTTGGGGGAAATTTTAAGTTAAGTTAATAATATAGATATTTAATAATAACTTACTAATATAATTTATTTTTAATTTCAAAACTTATAGTTTATGATAAATTTAAAAATTAAGAGACGCGTATTAAAATCATGACATATCTGGTACAAGAGCCGAACCGGTAATCGAGTCGGAAAAGCTTTAGAAATTCAACCGGGTCAACCGGTTCCATCGGACGATCGAACCGGATTTGTTAAAAAAATAATTTTATCATAGTTTTATATGGTAAATAAAACAGCTAATATATTTAAAATTTATTATTTTGTAGTTACTTAACTTTTCAGCTGAAAAATACAATAAATATCCAAATTAACATCACATTTCAAATTATAAAATTAAATAGCATATGAGTAACAACCCAATAGTAATTACAAAGTTCAAGTTTGCAAGAGAGCATCAAGTTAAATCACATAAAACATCAAGAATACAAATTTTAAATTCCAAAACAATATATGCCACAAAATATATTTGATTTCAAGTTGCATTCCTTCCCGCCAATGTCATATTCAATTATTGAAGTGCTCTTTCAAAATCATTATTATCTTCATCCCCATCATCAAAAAGTTCTTCCAAATCCAAGGAAGGTGATTGTTGCATCTCACCAATGATGTTATTTATATCTACTCAAAAACAAAATAATAAACGTTTAGAAAATAAAGCAAGCAATAATAAATCGAGTTAACATTAAGATATAAACCAATGAATAATTTTTATTTTCAACTCAATTATGTCTAGAATAGGTGAAGAATTTTCTTCTTCTTCCATAACCCTAAATTCAATTTTATCAATGCTCTCATAATCAGTTGGATCTTGAAAATTTTCTTGTTTATCAAGTCTAAGACATTAGACAAAAAAAACTAAACCAGTAAATTCAAATTTAAGGAATCTGTACGGTATAGTAGTAAACACAAAACTATGACCTTTCTTTCAAACGTAAGTTGTAGTGGACAAAAACAAGATCATTTAATCTTTGATGCTCTCATATATTCCTTTTCCTTGTGTGGATTCTTTCAAACACGCTCCAATTTTTTTCACATCCCGAAGAAGAAGAAGTTTGACTTAAAATTTTAATAGCTAAACTTTGTATATTTGGAGCACTACATCCAAAAACTCCCCACCATTCATCTAAAAAAACAATAAGTTAAAAACCTGAGAAGTATCACACAATAACATTTAAAGTAAATAATACATACCTGGTTGCATACTCTTTGTGAGGGCCCGTTATCCTAATCATAATTTATTAACATGTAATTAGGATTAATTACTCAACAGCGAAAAATTGGGTTAAAATTTTAATATTTTTGGGCTTATAACATTTTTCGACATGATCTCCCCGTAAATCGGGCATATTGGACAACTCATATACTCAAAATAACTCAATTATATTCTCAGCAAATATAACAAGTCAATCCAGTGCAACCCAAACATCGTAACAGGAAAGTCCTAGAAAAATATCATAAAGACGATAGGGCTTGATAAATACATACTACAGTTACTCAGGGCATTCCCCGGTACAAAACCAACGTCAACTATATACATATACTATCTGGGAACAACGAAAGTATATACCCAAAACAAATGAGCCCACTCTCACGGATCTCTGGTACTTCCCGACGCCTCCTCTCTAGCGCCTGAAGTAGACCCACATGTACTACCTGTCATGTCCACACATAAAAGATACGACGGCCCCTTTCGGGGTCAGTAACCCGAGTACGAGACATCAAATAAAATCACAACGTAAGACATAGAAATGCAATGATGTCGTGCATGAATACAATGCATATACAGGTACAACATCTCAGGATATCAGGAATCAAAGAATTAATATAGCAAATCCATATGCTCGAGCTGGTTCACCCTCAGTGAACCGTGTCAAGGGATATGGCTCCACTCCCGAAGCCAGCAACTACTAAACCGGACCGAATCAGGGTGTCCAAAATCCTCATGACACACATCATAATATCATATACAGACTCAATCGAATATACACGGTTATCAAAGACAGATAGGCTCAAGATGATGTATTCAATAGCATTGATGTGAATGACTAAAATCAAATGTGTGTTGATGAAGAAATATTTTATTTTGCACCTCAATTACCAACTGATAATATGCTTTTGACTTAAGCTTGCAAGGGTGAGAACAGTACTGGGATGGGTGACCTCCTGTGAAGTTCTCGTACGTCAAGCTGCTGTTGTGCCGCTTGATCTGGTTGGCCATGTGGACTGTAAAAGTATGATGCCAGATCTTAACGGGTAATACTATCTCTGCTGGGGATAGGGTCGGCGGTAGGGGAAGGATAAGACTGATCTCTAAGGGAATTGAGACAGCACCAGCAGTTAGACACGCACCTCCCCTGACTCATGGACCTAACAATCCAACCCTAACACACAAAATAGGTGCACTCTACGTTGACACATTATAAGGAAATAAAGTTGCACTTTGGCTAATAGCTATAGCTTTTGGCCTAGTGGTAAGCGCTTGATCCTAACATATGCAAGTCAGCATATAATATCACATAATTCAACAAATACAAATAAACCATACATAATCCAATCACGAGTCTCTGTCAGACATCGTGAAATTAAATGATCTCTACGTACCACAATTCAGCAATTACCAGTAATTCTAGCCTCAAGAACTCCTGAATACTCCAATTTCAGATAAATAACCTGAATATCAATTTAAGTTTCCTTAAATAATAGAATCTCAAATTATCATTTAAAGTCAACTTAATTTCCAACTTTCCCCATTTCTACATTTTAAATTCCTAAAATCACATATTTTCTTTGTCAATATGCAATACTAATTCCCAAATCAAATATGATCTACGTAATCCTCATCTTATCGAATATATTTGCTAACTGTGTTCCAAAATGTTGGATCTGTGTTTACAGAACAGAATCTTAATTTTGATTAACACAAAACATGTTGTTATTTTACTAACGGTTTATATGAGATGCTCAGGTCATAAGATGAATTAGCTCAGTAGCAAGCTAATTTGCAGCGATGCAAGCTGGAAGAAGATAGATGTACAGTGATAAGCTGCGTGTCAAAGAAGAAGAAAACTGTAGCAGCCTAGCAGCAAGCTGGAACAAAGCACTGTAGCAGAAAGATGCGAGCTGATAGCAGATAGATCAGAGCAGATTAAGAAGATGTCTAAACTGGAACAGCGAGGGGATCCCTGAGCTGGTACAGTAGAAGACATCTAAGCTGGTACAATGAGGGAACGTCCAAGCTGGTCCAGCAAAGGACAACCAGATCACAGAAGACACCCAAGCTGGTTCACCAGCTTGGAGCAAGAGCAACACAGATCATCTTAGAGACGTACAGATGAGTAAATCAGACCATAGCAGATAAGAGTATTCAAGAGCAGCTCAGAACGAAGAGCAGATCAGTTTAGAGCAGTTGCAAACAAGAACAGTACAGATGGAGAAGCGACCAGCTCAGAGTAACGAACAGACCATCCCAGACGAGCAAAGCAGTTGAACAAAATGATATGGAGATTGGTTTAAATAAGTTCAAACTGATTTGCTGTGTTGTCAATATCAGGAACGATGTTCACAGAGCTCAAAGTCAGAAAAGGTTGCAAGCACAGAAAGAAGAGAGGTCAAGTCAAATAAAGCCTGCAAATGAATTTAACGATAAAGGACACAATGTACAATATTGTCAGAACTTTACAAAAGCCTTTTCAACGGCTAGGAACTTGTGTCTAGCGGATATAATTTTCAAAAAGGCTATATATATCAGATGTACATCAAGCAGAATTTAGAAAAAGTGGAGAGAGGCACAAAAAAATACAGAAAGCAGTGCATAGTCGAGAGCTTGCACACTCAGGTGGCAGCTGGTGTACAAGCTGGTCCAGTGCCCAAGTGTGAACTGGTGCACATGTCGAGAGCTTCAATGAGGAATCAATAGTCGACTGCACAAACCAAGGAAGAAAACAGAATATATCAGCTTATAGAAGCACTTCCCAGTGTGTGAGAAAAAAAACCAGAGAGTGAGCTTACACTGTAAACTTCTCACACACAGATTCACTCACATATGAGAGCTGAGAGCTTTATTGGTTAGTTGAGTGAGTCACAAACACATCATTGTAGTCTTTCGCACTGAGACGTTAAAGAAGTGTGTGTAGCCTTTCTCACTGAGGCATAAAAGAAGTGAAGTTAGACACACGCAGCTTGCGGGCTGGTGTGCAGTGGTGGCTAGGAGTTCTTGCAGCTGCTGATCGTACGATCGGGTTACAGTGGAGGCCGCTGTAATCAAAGTCTTCTAGTGGATCCTTCCCAATTGCGGAAGGCGCGTAGATACCGACTGATGGGTCGAGGTGCCTCGCATAACTTTTACGGGCTTGTGGATGCCGGTCGACGGGTCGCGGTTCCCACCAACTTGACTGATTACGGGCGTGTGAATGTCAGCCTTCGGGTCAGGGTGTCCCGCTAATTTTTTATCCCTTTATGCTTGATCAAACGACTATGAGTGACGGCTAGAGGAAATTTATGAGTCATATTTCATAAAAAATTGATAATTGATCAAGGGATTTTATTTGATGATAGTTTTTTCTATTAAAAATGGGTTGCCCTTGCGGTTGGTGGAATTTTTTAAGGATGTTATTTAGAGACCTTTTTATTCAAGTAGTTGAAGAAATGATTGTTATTTTATTTAAAAATATTTTATGCATATGCAAGTATTTTTCGCGTTGGTTTTTCAGACCAGACTTGATATGCTCTCGATACTCAAACCTTTCAAGGACCCAGAGCTATTGCAGCTCGCATCTTATTTCAATTCTTACACGGCCTTACACTCTGCTGATTGCTTTAAATGTCTTTTAAATATCGGATCTGATCCGATCTATTCTAACAGAAGTAATAGTTGTAATTTAGGGGTTCATATATTTATAAGTATAAATAATCATAATTTGATAGGGAAAAAATTGATATTGTGAGATGGGTAAAATACTATTTGAGAGGTAATTTGATTAATTCAGAATTAGAATTTGGAAACTTTGTATATTTATGTATACAAAAATTTATAATATAACATAATATACATTGAGAGGAAGCATGAGTAACTCATATGTAGTAATAATCATAAAAAGTAATAATAATAAAACGCATGAGTATATTAATTAACGTAAAATTATTCATTAGACAACGCAATTGAAAAATGATAATATAGGATTGCAAAAAAGTTAAAAAAAGAAAACTGTAGTTTCTACCTTTAAAAAATTTAACTTGACCCACATAATCATTACGATCTTATAATAATATTTCAAAAAACTTAGCAAAAAGTACTTTTAGATTTAATCCATAAAATCATATTAATGATAAAATAGGCATATATTTAACATAATTCAATTAATACAAGCACAAACCCAATCCCAATATACATGTCATCATTAAAAAAATTACATATACTAAAAAATATAGTGAACAATGTCAAACTATTGTTTAAGCAGTTAAGCTAATATCATTATTTTTCTAATTAATGTTGCTGCATATAAATGTCCAAAAATAATTAGAAACAATGAAAGAGAAAAGAAACATTCTTGAAGTAATGAAATATATGGCAACTATAGCATAAATGCCACTAAAGATTAATAATTTCGAATTTATAATTCTAGCTTGTACTCTAATTCAGTTTTTGAAAACCAAGACTAGAAAATAAAATTAAATAATTTATGGTAGGGTGGGCAGATGTAGAAAATCCAGAGCTCAGGTATGGATGTTAAAAATATGAAATGGAAGCCACTCGTGCACTTGGTCCTTGTAAAAAGGATTGTTTTAAAATATTGAACCGATCAGTTCGACCAGTAACTAGTCGTTGGTCGGTCCGATTAAAGTCAGAACCATTTTATCAGTACGATCGGACTGTTTTTAAAAGTTAGATCGATTCGGTTATGAAAATATTGATAAAATGTATCGCAAACTCCTCGGGAAGTAGGGATGACAATTTTCCCCGCGGGTTTGAAGGCCCGCGGGGAAAACCCGAAACGAGACGGATATGTGGAATATTTTATATCCCCGAATCAAATTGGGATGGTAATAGCACCCCATCCCCGAACCCGTCCCGATAACGTGTGTGGTATATATATATATATTCGGGTTGGGTTCGGGTTGGGAGTTTTTTAAAAAAAAATTATTCAACCCGACCCGAACCCACCCGATCAACCCAAGTTAACACTAAAATACACTCCAACCCGATAACCCAACCCGAACCCACCCGAAAAAAATCAGGGTTCGGATTGAGCCATTTCGGGTTGGTTCGGGTTCGGGTTGGGAGTTTTTTTAAAAAAAATTATTTAACCCGACCCGAATCCACCCGATCAACCCAAATTAACACTAAAATACACTCCAACCCGATAACCCAACCCGAACCCACCCGAAAAAAATCAGGTTCGGGTTGAGCCATTTCGGGTTGATTCGGGTTCGGGTTGGGTTCGGGTTGGGAATTTTTTTTTTACTTTTCACCTCATCCCGACCCGAACCCACCCGACCCACCCGAATTGACACCCCTAGTTACGATCCCTATTGGGAAGCAACAATCCATTTCGTTTATACCATTAAAATAATAACTGCTGACATAATTTACATCGCTACTAGACGAGAAACAATAGAGGAGGACAATAGAACTGAGATTTGAATATTACGTTGTGGCTATTACAAAATCAACACAAATGAATTAAAAAACAAGGAAATAAAATAAATTAAATTGAAAAACAACCTTTTTTCATCTAAAAGAGGAATGGATTTCTTCTAGTGTTTTTCCTTTAGTTTCGGGTACCCAAATCGCCACAAACGCCACGGTGAAGATGCACATAATCGTGTAAATCGTGAAGCTTCCTGTTGAAAGACATAGACAAGGCAGGCATATCATAGAGCAGATATAGAGACGTGATCGAGCATAGCGAAAAACTAGCTAGCGAATATCAGGTCCACTCCAGCCTATGCTAATCTTGTAGAGGCTAAAGTCCATGCTATGTTTTATAACTATCTTGATACCCGTTACATCGATCGGGTGCATATATAGTACATGTACGTGCGGTAACATTTCATCGATCTGGCGCGCATATATAGTACATGTACGAGTGGTAACATTTCGAAAAGTCGAAGAACAATGTAAAAAATAAATGTGGAGCCTTGTTATTATCAGCAGATCAATCTTCGTAGTATGGTCGATGTGGGGATTAGAGTAGGGTGGTCTCCAGTTTTATGAAGTGATAGTTTACAGCAGTAGCAAGTGGACGTGAATCTCGTATCGACTGCAGGCTACTTTGTGTCTTATATTTTTTATCGTTTCAATAGGATGAAGACATCAATCGCGACAAATGCTAATAGGAGAGGCGAAACAGAAGATACGAAGATGGTGCACGAACCTCCGGTGCTCCAAGCCAGTAGTAAAGGCGCAGTCATTGTAATAACCCAGCAAAAGAACCAGTTCGATAGAGTAGCTACACTTCCACCCAGCCCTTTGATTTTAGCGGGAAGAATCTGAATCCCAGGTAAATAATGTCACACGATAATCTACTAAACTAGATCGATATTTCGATTAAATCTTAAAAATATCTTCTTTCAATCAAGAAAAGATTACATATTAAATCATATACGTGGTGGTACTTATTGGTATATATGATGGTATGAAATGGTTTTATGTCACTGTGGTATGTTCACAAGCGAAAAGATCTCATCGACCTGTACCACGATTCAGGTTGATCCGTTCCATACTTGGAGCGAAAAAAACTTTTAAATACGAACTGGACGAGAAATACTTTGTAGAAGAGGGAAAGAAAGAGTACCTCGGACATCATAAGCCATGGAATCGGACCCATTCCAAGTGAAAAGAAACAACCATCAACTACAAAGCAAAAGAGTTCATTAAAATGAATTTGAGACATCATGAAGAAGCTAATCTGAGAGTAAATCAAATTTCCAATATGGTTTCTCTGAGGTAGCTTTTGTCTAGAAAATACATTAAGGATTCGTCATTAATCGAATTTTTGAGCTGTCCAATTCTTTTTCTTCACTAATTCTGCTGACTATACGTACCAAAACTCCGATCACCGAAAGGATTCCGAGTATGCCAAACAGCGCAGAGTCTTTTGATACCAAATCCTGGAAACATTTCCAAATTGCCAAGAAACAAGAGAACATGAGATCAATAGCATGTTAGTGTGTAACAGTATCTCTGTTAACTCTGTTATCGACAAAAGAGCATAAGGCTGCCGTAAACTACCTTTAAAAAGAACGAAACCGTCGTAAGTATAAGACTTACGACCATCCCCAAGGACGAGACCTGCGACGAATATGTTTTTCGATTTATGTATCTCATTCAGAAAAAGTTAAAGCCTTCAAAAAAGTTATTATCTTTCTCTAACTTACTAAGAGTAGAAGCCGGCGACCACTTCGGTCCACCAACCATGCAGCAACTGCAGTAGCAATAACCTGAAAAAAGAACTCGGAAATGCATGTGATTGGCCGTGTTGCATTTTCTGAAACTTACAAGTGCATGAGAACAAAGAATACTCCAAGTCAGTAACAACTATAATGATAGAAGTTTAACCTGGATAGCGCCAACACCAACCGTCGCAGCATTGCTGGAAGATATACCTGCACAATTGAGGCTACTGAGTAAAAACCATAGAATTCAACATCATGATGATAGAATTAATGCTTATAACTGTATACTATGTTTCTATAGCAAATTAGTTTATTTGTTCTTTTACTAGAAGTCTAAATGACTACAGATATGAAATATTTACTAGAGAAATCTGTACGAAGCGGGCTTTGATCCGTGTGGCTGATGAGTGAAAAGGAAAACCTTTTATCTTGTACAAATGCGGAACCCATTTACACGACTTGAGGTTATTCAACAAAGAAAAAGTCACTCACCAGCTGATGCGAAAATAGTCGCCGAATAGAAGATGACGCCATTCATCCCTGTTAGCTGTTGAAGCACAAGTAACCCGATTCCTATCTGCAATGTGTGTTAGGACAAAAAAGGTGCTCAAAATCGACTCAGCGTATACGAACTAACAGAATGATCACAGAAAGCAGAGAACCATTTAAAATACCATCAGTGGTAACCAATATTTTCTCATTTTAAGATCTGAGAAACGAATTGCGGTTCTTCGGGTTGTTGTAGAAGCTACAGATCTCTGGCCAAAAGAAAAAAACCCCTTTATGTGAAATCTGATTCTTGCATTTTACAAGAAAGCAATTACGTTACCATAAGTTAAATAGGTGGTGTATTCATGTCCATGATGTATGTCCTGTAAAACAAACTTAAACATTTCACCTTTATTTCATTTACTTCGAGTGAAATATCCGTATCAAATCCTCGAAGAACTTGCAGAGAAGCTTCGAAATCATCCATCAGTCCCACTTTAGCCTAATTTTCAAAATGTCAGTTGTATTAGTACTAGAATTTGTCTCTGAAAAAACTTTTTTTGTTTTTTTGGATCAGTAAATAAATATATTACCAAATGGAACATGTACAAATACATTGGGCATACACAGACAAAACAGAGAAAGACAAATAAGAGGTGTAAGCTGAAAAACAGTTTCATAAGACTCACCAGCCAGCGGGGAGATTCCGGAATAAAAAAGAGGCCCGGTATCAGTACTAGGCATGGCAGTATTCCTGTAGATGACAAGAATACTGGTCACTACATTGGTCGACGTCATAGCGAACTTATTAAAGCAAGTGTAACACAAAAAAAAAAAACGATTTCAGAAACAGGATGTTGTGTGTTAAAGGGTTACCAAGAACTGCAAGCAATCTCCAATGAACAAATAATCCGAGTACATATGCTAGAAACACTCCAATTGTGACACAGAGCTGCATCGTATAACAAAGGTCGAATTCAGGCACTTTGTGTTAGTGACAAACCGTTGAAAAGACGAGAGTACTCAGACCTGGTTTACGGAACCGAGTGCTCCTCTCAGATTTTGAGGCGCTATTTCCACTAGATACACAGGTACCTTAAATCGAATCATGAACAAATATTAAAGAATCAATGCCTATCAAATTCACTTGACATCATAAATCAACATATGAAAAGCTTGCGTATCTACCGTGTAAGAGATCATACCCACACCGAATCCTTCCAACAGTCTTCCCATATAAAGAAACGAGAAGTCCTGATTTACATTTAAATAAAAAAGATGACAATTTTTAAAACTTAAATTTCAAAGTAAAAGTATGTAATTACAAACTTCGAAAACTCACCGTGGAAAATGATATAGTAAGCCAACCGATGATATTTGGTATGGCAGCGATCATTAGAGACTGAAATACCAATGAAAAAAATGTCAAGAAACAAAAACAAGAAATGCAATCATCTTAACTGTTGAAAGAAAAATGTACCCCTTTACGTCCAATGTGCTCGGAAATTTGACCGCTAGCTAGTGCCCCGACCATAGCACCCACATTCGATAATGAGCCAAATAAGGAGAACTGCGCAAATAAATTTCGTTTTTGTAATAACCGAAAGAGATAATGGAATAGTCATGGCAAAAGAGAAAACAATCTAAATTAAAACAAGAAAAAATTCATAAATCCTCACCTGTGAGACGGTGAGCTTGAGATCTTTGCTGAGATCAAACTGTGTTGGAGAAGAATAACCACACTTCATAACAAGACGAAACCGAATAACTAGTTAGTACTCATAAAAACATGTCCTCGGAATAATATAGCATATCAGTCCACAATAAGGAAATAAAAGAATGACTGATAAACACATAGCTGGCAGCAGAGAACAGGAACTGGATCACAACTAGATCATCCAAAAGTTTTTATACGAGTTCTAATCGGTAGATTCGAGCCACATGCTACCGAAAAGGCAGCCTTAATTCATGGATGGTTCAACAAGTTAAAAGGACTGATTAAGGAGTACCATTATACATTCACTTTCTAGCATGATCAAAACAATCTTAGCAGACAAATCATCACAAATACACAGAAATTGCGTAATCTATTTCATCCACATTCACATGTTCTGGTTCTTCCACTCCTGTAAATGTCAAAAGGCAAAAGAGGAAGCTTGCATTTTCTTTTACAAAAAATGAAGTAGCTTACTCAATCTTGTGCATATAGAAGACCCCAGTTCAGAACCCTTTAGCAACCATAACTTCATAGACTTGCAAGATTATAGGAAAACGCACTCAAGCACCCGTTACCAGCTATAAAAAGCTCTCCACTGATAGATGTAATTTTCCTTAAAGTACAAAGTTTTTATCACCATCTATCATTATGAACACAGACAATGGTTCGGCATGTAAAAAAGACCAAGCCGAACAGGAAAGTGTGAAGCTCGAGCTCGATTTAAGCGTGATCATGAGGTTCTCATCCCATTTTAAAATTACTAGGCTCGTGAATAGCTCGAGCTCGATCCTTTAGAGCTCGTCTGGGTCTTTCTCATAAAGTGGGCTCATTTATCGTTGAGCATACAGTAGACCTCGAGTTTGAGCTTTGTTCGAGCTTGATACTAATTGATTTTATTTTGATTAACGTATAGAATAACAAACAGTTCACGGATAATAAAAGGGAACCGGAGCAGGCTCGCGAGTATATAAATAAGAATGTTCCCCCAGTTTACAAACCGAATATCCTTCAGCTCGACTCGGCTTTTTACCTAGTCGGCTCCGTAAGTCAATAGTTGAAAGAAATAAAACCCAGAAAGCAAGCAAAATTATCTAGTGAAAGAAAATAGAGTACATTGAAACCAGTCTGGATAGGACCCAAAGCCACAATGAGGACACAAGCCAGCACAGAGACGGAACTGTCCCTAATCGCCTGAGCAGAGGCCGTCAAGCTAGACTGGCGTGAACCCATCCGATACCAACTCCCAGTATGCAAAAATGGCTTCCTCAAATCCCCCCTCCCATCTTCTCCATCGTCCCTCCAACTCATTTTTCGTCCTCCCTTCCGCTCTCCGAATGTGGGCACCCAGGACAAAATGCAAAACCCAGAGCCTAAAACTGTTTCTTGGTCCTTATACTTCGAGTAAATATAGAGAGAAATGGAGTACGTTGGGCATCTTGAAGTTTCTCTCCAATCAGGGGAAGCAGCAGTTGGCGCTGCCAATTCTTGGTGTGCTGGCGCAAAAGGACTGTCGTATGTGGGATTATTTTATTGCTAAACACTACATGCAAAGGCGAAAGCTCATACAGGTGCTCAACGTTTATTGGCTTGCTTCCATACTTACATCACTCTATAAAAACAGTTCACTCTGATTGGAATGTTTTCAACCAAATTCACCTATTTTGGGAAGGCCGTTAAATTTAGTTATATTGTGTGACTTGGAACAGGTTTGTCTAAAGTCCATTATGACCAGCCATTTGGGAAATTGTCTATTCAACCAATTGCAAGGACCTATTTTATTTTATTTTATTAGTTTATTAAAGACTAATCACGTATATAAGTCAGATATACATTGATCAATACATGTTTAAATCGAGGGATATGCACGGATAAATAGTGTTTTGGAGGGAAAGAACTTATATAACAAATCGACCTCAGAGCATACACGGTAGAATTTTTCAGTAATATGAGCAGGAGAGGAGAATCTCACGTCACCCCAGATCTTACCAATTCGTCTGTGCCGCTGGGAGCATAACAACCTATTTTATTGTTCATATTTTAGGTGTTCTTTGTGGGATTTTATTATCGACGAATTTTACTACCTTAGCCCACTAACTTGCACATAGTTGTTCTCAACTTTTTGTTCTTGTTCCTAGTGCCAGCAACATTATCAGTTGCCATGTCCAATTTTTGTGACATATAGTCATTTTATTAGATTGTTAAAGGACCAACCTCATGTATAGGTAAGAGATCCTCCTATCAATATATGTTTTAAATCGAGAGATCTGTGCGGGTATGCATTGTTTCGAGGGAGATGATTTATATAACAAGCCGATCCCAAAGCATGTACGGTAGAATTTTTCAGTTGTGAATATGCTTCACACAAAAATCGACCGCATGAATCGAAAAAGAAAATTTTCCAGTAATATTTCCAATGTATGTTTTAGTTAGTGCTGAATAGAAATATATGAACTAAGACAACTGTGCGCGACTATGGCAAACACTTTGATATATATCGTGCGTTGCGCCGTCACATGCTTTAAGTTATAGCCTTCATATTTTTATTTTTACAAAACGTTAGATATTACTTTAACATATATAATTTTAATATAGAAGTTTTCATATCACATATGTGACAGAAATACCTGTCAAGATTATGTTTTCTTATAAAAAATAAAATATGTATAAATAAATAATTAAAAGTCCAAAATGAGTTAATACTCTATTTCAAATTTTTTTATGACCATAGAGGGAGGATATATTATCTGTCGATATGCAATGAATAAACGCATGTGCTAACATAGTAGTTATATAGTACAAATTATAAATCTTGAGTGATAGCTTGTCCGAAAAATTCATGACACGGGGCTTCGAACTCAATCAATTTTACTTCTTCCTTTTTTTTTTTTTCTTTTTGAAGGTTATAAATATCATTAAATTAGTTTTCTAAACAAATTTCAAAACCATTCTCCTCAGCATAATATATAGTGCATGAGACAAAAACAAGTGGAGTTTTTAAGAAATATTTCCTTATTTGGAAATTCGACATCTCAATTATTGCCGTGTTATATAAAATAAAAAAGACTTCTAGAATATAGAGAGGTGGCAATCGACTCGTAATTTTCTTTTTCCTTTTCAAGCTGCCAGCCATTCGACAGAGAGAGTATGACTCGATTTTTAAATTAATCTTTTTATATATATATTTCTCCAATCTAAATTCTAACGATGATAAAAGAAAACTACAAGAATTCGAAGCTAGTTGGTACAATCCAACTTCAAGGATAGGAAACCGAAGATATAATATCTAATTAATTAATTTAGAAAATATGAAAATCAGAAGAGGGACGATGAACTTGGTCTTCTACGTTGGAAATAATCACCTCAAACCTACCGGACATCCCGCCTTATCTATAAGTTGGGGGATTTCTGACTTCTAAAAGTTGAAACCTTAACTTCATATCAAGGGCATCCCGAGGAGGCAAGCTCGGCCTCATCTCGGGCTATTTTAAGTAACCTCGCTCGATGGACATCGTGGGTGGTCGGGGTACCACTCTCCTCACCTCCAGACCCCGAGGAGTCTAATGACTATGCTAACTTCCTAACAGTGCTACTATCAGGGGACGACATCTTCATCAATGTAGGACTAAACACTTGCAAGTTTGAAGTTTTGTATAGTAGATCGGGAAATAGCTCGAGAGGTCGGGGGACAAGGGGTGATGGATCTGTGTCAACAGATCCAGATTGAATTTTGAATTACACAAAAGTTATTATTGTGTTTCTAACAATTCTACTTAGTGTACAGATGTTAGCTATCGAAGAAAACTATCATGAAGCAGCATTTGTCCAGTCGTGAGGAGAAAAGATAAAGTTCACAGCTGGTTTGGTTTATCATTTAGACGGCAGCTGGATTAGCAATGGAGACGTCCAAAGTTGAGTCAGTTGTTCGTAATCAGGCGGAGGCCAAATTTGACTAGCAGCTGTGATAAACGCTAAAAAAGTGTATGAACCAGCTGGAACATCAAAGGGGACCAGCTGGAACAGAAACTAAGAAGAGGCAGTTGAATCTGGAACGATAAGTACCAGCTGGAGCGCTAAGGAGAAGATGACGTCAGCAATATCAGCAGACAACAAGATGGATCAGCGATGATGACGTCAGCAGTGATGTCATCACAATCAGCAGAGAGCTACAGTACAACCAGTCGATGGTACTTGAAGTTAGCGATAGCAAAACGATGTCGTCTGGATAAATGGATACGACAGCGTTTTGCCTTCGCACTAAGGTTCAGTCGATGGATTTTGCGATGGTAATAACCAGCAGGTACATCTCTTAAGGAAAATCAGCAGGTAGCTACAGTAGTTTGCTCATCCAGTTGCAAGCTACAGTACATCCAGACGAGAACTACAGTAGTTTGTACACCCATACGCAAGCTACAGTGATCCAGACGCAAGCTACGATGAATTCAGCAGTAGCGCAAAGACAGAAGAAATCAGCTGTTGCGATTAAGATGTCAGCAGAAGACTAATCCAGTCGCAAGCTACAGTGTACCCAGTCGCAGGCTACAGTGTTTTGCATATCCAGTCGACAGGAAATCCAGACGCAGGAAAAGCAGACGTAGTAAAGAGTTGCAAACCAGACGCCGATAGTTACATCCAGTCGAGAAAGAATCCAGACGCAAAGAAGCTAAACCAGACGCAGTAGTTGAAGATACAACCAGTAGCGAAGCAGTTGACGAATTATATTATGAAGATTTACTAAAGCTGGATGTCAACTGCTGAGCCTAGTTCAAATGTTGAAGACGACAAAAAGCCTGCAAAAGAAAGGACACAAGGACAACTCCCTGTCGGTACTTTACAGAACATATTTCAAACGGGAAGAATTTGTGTCCAACGGATTGAATTTGAATACCTTCCGAGGAGGAAGAAGGGGAGACGTAGGACATTGAAGTCCGAACTTCCAGAAAAAAATTCTTGACTCAATCTTTTACTTACGCATTTATTTATTGTTGCACGTTACTCACTGTTCACAAACCAATCGGCCTTTTTCCGCACATATATTGTTGGCTGAGAAGTTTGCATAAAACTGAGATCCAAACATTTTAAAAGAGTTTTGAAATAGAAAAATCGAAGGAGTTCATTCAACCCCCCCCCTTCTGAACTCCTATTTACTTAGTGATCCTATTTCTGGGACCATCAAGTGGTATCAGAGCGGGAAATCTCAGTTATTGAACAGTTATCTTTGTGCTTTACATCATCTAATATGTTTACCTCACAAAACAAGATTCCTTTGTTCTCCAGAGATGAATACGATGACTGGAAGATTCGCATGCAGGCGCATCTTGCTGCTATGGATGATGAGATGTGGAACGTTATTACTGATGGGCCATTGAAGATAATGAAGCGAAATCTTGCGTTTTCTGTGTCAAATGGCGAGGCTCAGTTTCTCGAAAAAGCCAGACAAGAGTACACCAATGATGACAAGAAGAAAGCAAACTTGGACAATGTGGCCAGGGAAATCCTATACAAAACGCTGGACAAAGACAAAAATATGTTTAGCAAAATCAAGACCTGTGCCACAGCAAAAGAAATATGGGAAAAGCTTGTCCAAATATGCGAGGGCAGCGATGAAACAAAAGAGAACAAGCTGACAGTGGCTCAGCAAAAATATGAATCAATCAAGATGAAAGACGGCGAAACAATGACTGAATTTGACGAGCGCTTTAGTGCAATTATCATCGAGTTGAACAGCTTGGGCAAAGAATACAGTAACCGGGAGTTGGTGCTAAAAGTGATGAGAGCCCTGCCCAGAGAGTGGGACGTGAAAACCATGGCTATGAGGGAATCAAAGGACCTCAACAAAATGGCGCTTCATGACTTGTTTGCAAATCTAAAAGCATATGAGTTCGAACTAGAAACAAGATCAGAAGCTGGTCCATCAACCTCCCAGCAAACGAAAGCTCTTGCTGCTACAACTGCTGAACCATGCTCTCCAAGCACAAGCAAATCAGCAGATCAACTTTCTGATGATGTCATGTCCCTCTTCGTTAAGAAGTTTTGGAAATACCTGAGAAGATCTTTCAACCCTCCTACTTCTTTCAATAATTATAATAAATCTGATAAAGTATCTTCTGAGTTGAAATGCTATAACTGTGATCGTCCAGGTCATTTCGCTGCTGATTGCAACAGACCCAAGAGAGACGATAGATACAAGCGAGATGATAGAAGAACTGACGATCGATACAGGAAAGAAGAGCGATACAAACGTGATGAGGAAGAAAATGAAAGAAATGTTGATAAGTCCAAAGACAAGTCCAAGGACAAATTCAAAGAAAGATCGAACGAAAGAAGGATGAAGACCAGCAGCAACAAAAGATTCAGTCGCAAGCATGACCGCAAAGTGTTGGTGGCTGAGGAAAGCACCAAAAGCTGGGCGGATAGTGACTCAGATTCATCCAGCAGCAGCTCATCTTCAAGCGATAGTGAACAGGAGGAAGTTCACTGCTTCATGGCTGACCAAACAGACGATGATGAGGTATTTGATTTTTCGAATGTTGAATTTACACGTGATGACCTTGTCATAGCGCTAAATGACATGGTAAAAGAGTACCGGAAGCTTTCTCATTCATTCGAGGAAGCTAAAGCTGAAAACATGAGTCTCAAGAGTAGTTCAGCTGAATCAAGTTCTGATGAGCTAGAGGATGTTGACATTCTAAAGACTGAGTTGAGTAAGCTACAAGCTGAGAATGAGATGCTGAAAGATGAGACCAGTGAGCTCAAAGCTGAAATTGAAGCATTGAATAAATTGGTGGGCTCCTGGAATCATTCTTCTCAAGTCCTTCACAAACTGAGCGTGTATCAAAAACAAGCCAGTGATAAGACTGGTATTGTATTCAACAATAGTGAGTTCTGTGAAGGAGAGTCAAGTACTCAATCACGATCAGCCTATGACAAGTTCAATAAAATGAGCTTTGTCAAAGCTGACATGATGTATAACTGCCTTGAGTCGGTGAAGTATGATAATCAGAACTCTCCGAAGCTGAGCGAAAATGGAAAAGCTGGTATCGGCTTTTCAAAACCTGAGAGGTTCAATCCCAACTGGCTAAAGAACAGACTGGATAAAGACAAAGCGAAAGCTAGTCAAAAACCATTTGTTCCTAACCAGTCGTGGCATAACTCGAAGAAGGTTAAATCGGGTTGGAAAAAGTTTCAGCAGAGGAGAGATCAATATGATCAAAATATGAAACCAAAACTCAAAAGACCAGCACGTGATTTTGCACATATTTTCGTGGATCCTAGAACTGGAAGAACCGTAAGGATTATTCAAATCTGGGTCCCGAAAGGGGTAATCCAATCAGGACCCAAGTAAAATTGGTTACCAAGAGTGATTTTCTTGCGTGCAGGTCAGCAGGTACGAACCAGCAGACACATAAAAAATATGGTACCTGGACAGCGGTTGCACAAGACATATGACTGGAAACCCGAAGCTACTGAAAGATGTGATCCCACACAAAGGAGCAAAAATTGTCTTCGGAGATAACGCATATGGTAACACTGTGGGTAAGGGTAAGCTTACCCATGGTAACATTTCTATTTCTGATGTTCTTGTTGTTGATAACTTGCGTTACAATCTGATAAGTATCAGTCAGCTTTGTGACAAAGGTTTCCTTGTCAATTTTCAACAACACACGTGCACAGTTCAGGACTCAACTGGTCTAACTGTGTTGGTGGGTAAGCGTTCTGGGAACACCTACGTTATCAACTGGTTAGAGCAAGTGAAGTCTGAACACTTGTGTCTTGCAGCTGGCTCTTCCAAGAGCTGGTTGTGGCACCAGCGTATGAATCATTTACATTTCAAAACTATTGCTAAATTGAGTACGCATGATATGGTTTCTGGTTTGCCAAAAATCTCTTTTTCTAAGGACAAGATTTGTGCAGCTTGTCAGCTGGGAAAACAAATCAAATCTACTTTCAAAACCAAAGGCGGTAAACGTTCTTCCCGAAGCTTAGAGCTTTTGCATTTGGATCTTTTTGGTCCTGTTTCTATAACCAGCTTAGGGGGAATGAACTACACCCTAGTAGTTGTTGATGATATTTCCAAATATACTTGGGTGGTGTTTTTAAATGCAAAATCTGATACCGCTGACCAGTTGATTAGGCTTTTAAAACGTTTACAAAATGACAAATCTTGTACAGTCAACCGGATAAGAAGTGATCGAGGAACAGGGTTTTTAAATCAAAAATTATCTTCTTATCTGGATGACATTAGAATAAAGCATGAGCTTTCAGCAGCTAGAACTCCTCAGCAAAATGGCCTAGCTGAGAGGAGAAATCGCACTTTAAAAGAAGCTGCTAGATCCATGATTGCTTATTCAGGCATTTCGCAAAAATTCTGGGCAGAAGCAGTTAATACAGCATGCTATACTCAGAACAGATCAATGATAAATAGGATGCATGATAAAACACCCCATGAGATCTGGAATAGCAAGAAGCCTGACATTTCTTATTTCAGGGTGTTTGGATGCAAATGTTTCATTCATAATAATGGCAAGAAGCATCTAACAGCTTTTGAACCAAAATCTGATGCAGGTATCTTTTTAGGATATTCAGCAGTAAGCAAAGCATATAGAGTGTTCAACAGCAGAAGCTTAACGGTTGAAGAATCAGCACATGTCGTGTTTGATGAAACCAGCTTCAAGTCAAATTCAGCTGCAAGCCTTCACGATTTGTGTTCACGCTTGGAATCAACTTCTCTTGAGGATTCAGACGATGACGTGGCACAAAAAGATTCAGCTGAAGAGGAACAACCAGCAGTGGTCACAACGCACAACAACGTTCAACAAAATCCAGCAGGTAATCCAGTTGTTATTGATTTAACTAACATGGATCAGCCGCAGGATCGAATTACAAGTGCACCAGCTGCTGGTGAAGAAGCGTCAAAGAATCAAAGTAATATACAAACAGACGACGCTCAACCATCGACTGGACAACCAGCAGCAAGCAATTCCCAAATAGCATCAAGTTCATCTGCTGGACAACCAGTCGCGAAAAATTGTCAATTGGTATCTCCTGCTGATCAATCAGTCGCAAGAGATATTCAACAAGCAACAAGGCTACCTGCTGATGTACCAGCAGGAAGCACCTCTCATCAGCTGGAAGCAATCGCGAATCCACTACAGTTGATATCGAGTCCACCAGCTGGTGAACCAGCAGGAAGCACATCTAGACAACCTGCTGATGTACCAGCAGCGAGCACTTCTTATCAGCAGGAAGCAGACGCTCAAGCTAGCGATTCACAATATCAATTGGCGTCTGCTGATCCAGTAGCTGCGACTTATCCAACAACACAGGGGGAACAACAATCAAATCCCATTGGACTTGATCTTCGGTGGAATAGAAATCA